>JALPQI010005524.1:0-63901 GCA_025490895.1 Thaumatotibia leucotreta
AGAGTACCATCATAATTTACTACCTATTTGCTACTATTTACTACCTATGTTCACATATTTGCTACCTAAGTTTGAAAAAAGAAATCAATTTAATTAAGTGGGCAGTCATTCTGACGTCAGGATGACTGCCCACTTAATTAAATTTATTTCTTTTTTAAAACTTAGGTAGCAAATAAATTCTTAGGTAGCAAATAGGTAGTAAATCATAGAACTTAGAAAGTTGCAAAATATAGGGTCTAACCACGAAATACCTACTAAATATGGGCAGTCATCCTGACGTCAGAATGACTGCCCACTTAATTAAATTTATTTCTTTTTTAAAACTTAGGTAGCAAATATGTGAACATAGGTAGTAAATAGTACCATCATAATTTACTACCTATTTGCTACTATTTACTAGCTATGTTCACATATTTGCTACCTAAGTTTTAAAAAAGAAATAAATTTAATTAAGTGGGCAGTCATTCTGACGTCAGGATGACTGCCCTATTTAGTATTTCGTGGTTAGACCCTATACTTTGCAACTTTCTATGTACTATGATTTACTACCTATTTGCTACCTAAGCATATATTTTTTCCAGATTTTTAGGCAAAAAATGTCGATTTAATAGGCATTTCAAATTTTGAACAAAAAAAAAATTGTTAGAGTACCATCATAATTTACTACCTATTTGCTACTATTTACTACCTATGTTCACATATTTGCTACCTAAGTTTTAAAAAAGAAATAAATTTAATTAAGTGGGCAGTCATTCTGACGTCAGGATGACTGCCCATATTTAGTATTTCGTGGTTAGACCCTATATTTTGCAACTTTCTATGTACTATGATTTGCTACCTATTTGATACCTAAGCATATATTTTTCCCAGAGTTTTTAGGCAAAAAATGACGATTTTATAGGCATTTCAAATTTGAACCAGAAAAAAATTGTTAGAGTACCATCATAATTTACTACCTATTTGCTACTATGTACTACCTATGTTCACATATATGCTACCTAAGTTTTAAAAAAGAAATAAATTTAATTAAGTGGGCAGTCATTCTGACGTCAGGATGACTGCCCATATTTAGTAGGTATTTCGTATGTCGTGGTTAGACCCTATATTTTGCAACTTTCTATGTACTATGATTTACTACCTATTTGCTACCTAAGCATATATTTTTTCCAGATTTTTTAGGCAAAAAATGACGATTTTATAGGCATTTCAAATTTTGAACAAAAAAAAATTGTTAGAGTACCATCATAATTTACTACCTAATACCTATTTGCTACTATTTACTTACTACCTATGTTCACATATTTGCTACCTAAGTTTTAAAAAAGAAATAAATTTAATTAAGTGTGCAGTCATTCTGACGTCAGGATGACTGCCCATATTTAGTAGGTATTTCGTGGTTAGACCCTATATTTTGCAACTTTCTAAGTTCTATGATTTACTACCTATTTGCTACCTAAGTTTTAAAAAAGAAATAAATTTAATTAAGAGGGCAGTCATCCTGACGTCAGAATGACTGCCCACTTAATTAAATTGATTTCTTTTTTCAAACTTAGGTAGCAAATATGTGAACATAGGTAGTAAATAGTAGCAAATAGGTAGTAAATTATGATGGTACTCTAGCAAATTTTTTTTGTTCAGAATTTGAAATGCTTATAAAATCGTCATTTTTTGCCTAAAAAATCTGGAAAAAATATATGCTTAGGTAGCAAATAGGTAGTAAATCATAGTACATAGAAAGTTGCAAAATATAGGGTCTAACCACGAAATACTAAATATGGGCAGTCATCCTGACGTCAGAATGACTGCCCACTTAATTAAATTGATTTCTTTTTTTAAACTAAGGTAGTAAATATGTGAACATAGGTAGTAAATAGTAGCAAATAGGTATTAGGTACTAAATTATGATGGTACTCTAACAATTTTTTTTTGTTCAGAATTTGAAATGCTTATAAAATCGTCATTTTTTGCCTAAAAAATCTGGAAAAAATATATGCTTAGGTAGCAAATAGGTAGTAAATCATAGTACATAGAAAGTTGCAAAATAACCACGAAACCACGAAATTGCAACTTTCTATGTACTATGATTTACTACCTATTTGCTACCTAAGCATATATTTTTTCCAGATTTTTTAGGCAAAAAATGACGATTTTATAGGCATTTCAAATTTTGAACAAAAAAAAATTGTTAGAGTACCATCATAATTTACTACCTATTTGCTACTATTTACTACCTATGTTCACATATTTGCTACCTAAGTTTTAAAAAAGAAATAAATTTAATTAAGTGGGCAGTCATTCTGACGTCAGGATGACTGCCCATATTTAGTAGGTATTTCGTGGTTAGACCCTATATTTTGCAACTTTCTAAGTTCTATGATTTACTACCTATTTGCTACCTAAGAATATATTTGCTACCTAAGTTTTAAAAAAGAAATAAATTTAATTAAGTGGGCAGTCATCCTGACGTCAGAATGACTGCCCACTTAATTAAATTGATTTCTTTTTTCAAACTTAGGTAGCAAATATGTGAACATAGGTAGTAAATAGTAGCAAATAGGTAGTAAATTATGATGGTACTCTAGCAAATTTTTTTTGTTCAGAATTTGAAATGCTTATAAAATCGTCATTTTTTGCCTAAAAAATCTGGAAAAAATATATGCTTAGGTAGCAAATAGGTAGTAAATCATAGTACATAGAAAGTTGCAAAATATAGGGTCTAACCACGAAATACTAAATATGGGCAGTCATCCTGACGTCAGAATGACTGCCCACTTAATTAAATTGATTTCTTTTTTTAAACTAAGGTAGTAAATATGTGAACATAGGTAGTAAATAGTAGCAAATAGGTATTAGGTAGTAAATTATGATGGTACTCTAACAATTTTTTTTTTGTTCAGAATTTGAAATGCTTATAAAATCGTCATTTTTTGCCTAAAAAATCTGGAAAAAATATATGCTTAGGTAGCAAATAGGTAGTAAATCATAGTACATAGAAAGTTGCAAAATATAGGGTCTAACCACGAAATACTAAATATGGGCGGTCATCCTGACGTCAGAATGACTGCCCACTTAATTAAATTGATTTCTTTTTTTAAACTTAGGTAGCAAATATGTGAACAAAGGTAGTAAATAGTAGCAAATAGGTAGTAAATTATGATGGTACTCTAACAATTTTTTTTTTGTTCAGAATTTGAAATGCTTATAAAATTGTAATTTTTTGCCTAAAAAATCTGGAAAAAATATATGCTTAGGTAGCAAATAGGTAGTAAATCATAGTACATAGAAAGTTGCAAAATATATTTTTATTTTTATTTTGTCAGCTGTGGACTGAAAAAGGCTGTTGAAAGTGCATAAATTAGAAGTCTTTACATATTTAATTTTCTACGCAACTAGAAATCATAGTTCAATCATTGTCAGATTTAGGTTATCATCTTTTCGGTGGATTAAGAAATTCTTATACTATGTAATTTTGTGGACAATACAATTGACGATGACGGTACAACTAGGTTCCCGGGTTTACAATCATATGTAATAAAATCGTAACATAGATTTATACACCGTGTTTTTATTGATTTCCGTTAAATTAAAGGGAAGCTTATTTAGGTCAAAAATGATCTATTTCTCTAAGAAATTAGTGTTTTAACTCTTACTGTTATTGAGTTATTAAAAAAATAAGTTTAATGACTGAACAAGTGTATTGCAACCTTTAACTATTACATCCTAATGTTACTTATTTTGACATGTGCCGTCAGCGGCCGTCAGTCGCCCGCTATATTATTTTTAAGGTTCTCTCACACTTACCATTACAATTATTACCTATGTATAAATAAATAAAAAAATAAAATAAATATCTTGGGACATCTTACACAAATCGACCTAGTCCCACGGTAAGCTCAATTAAGGCTTGTGATGTGGGTGCCAGGCGACGATATATATAATAGACAGATACATATAGATACTTAAATACATAAACAGCCATGACCAAGGAACAAACATTTGTGATAAATAAATACACAAAGAATGCCCTCGCCGGGATTCGAACCCGGAACCTCCAGCTTCGTAGGCAGGGTCACTACCAACTAGGCTACGGAGGCTGACAACAATGTATGAAATCGAAAAAAAAATTTTTAACCAAAGCCGATATACCAGGCAACTTCTATTAATATTCCAAGTAACCTGTCCAATTTAACGGAAATCAATAAAAACACGGTGTAGAAGCTGTTAACATTTAACCACCTAGTAGACAACTTTTGATTTTCGTACTGACAATGGCCCATTTATGTCATTATTCTTAACTATTACTTATTTGAATTAATATAATTCAGTCGGACACATAACAATTCTTCCTTGTATTCCCAAAATTCTGAATTTTCATTCGCCTAATTTTTGGAGATGTGTATAGACCTAAATACTTAAATCTGGAATAGCAGATATTTTTCGTAAGTACCTATTAAGATAGTGAGCTTTCATACTTTACTTTTTGGAACAAAAATAACATTCGTGAGTCTTGATGCGATAAAATCCCCAATAAAAGAAAAAAAAAACGGTAAATCTACACAGAACTAAGGAAATGTAATTTCACGTAAATGAGTTCCGAAACCTAGGCGCCGACCGGCGTGACTGCTGCCATAACAGCGGATCTTTAGGAAGTTATCCGGTAATTAACATAAACATTCAGCCTAATTTTTGGAGATGTGTATAGACCTAAATACTTAAATCTGGAATAGCAGATATTTTTCGTAAGTACTACTTTTGCAACAAAAATAACATTCCTGAGTCTTGATGCGATAAAATCCCCAATAAAAAAAAACGGTAAATCTACATTGAACTAAAGAAATGTAATTTCACGTAAATGAGTTCCGAAACCTAGGCGCCGACCGGCGTGACTGCTGACATAACAGCGGATCTTTAGGAAGTTATCCGGTAATTAACATAAACATTCAGTCCAACCGCTATTATGAAGCGCTGACGCTTACGAAAATAAACAAATCAGTGAAACACATACACTTTTGGTTTGAGGTTATGTAGCAAAAGAACATTGTGCTTATTTGTCAGAGATTAGACAATAATTATTTAGTGGGATAAGAAATTAAATTATTATAAATAAATATATTTCGTGTTATTTATAGAGATTTTATGTTATTTTTTGCTTATGTTTCTTTGTTTGTTTTTCTACCGAATAAAAATAAATATAGGACAATCTTATGCAAATAAAAATACATTTTTTGGTCTAAAAGTTGTAGTAGTTGAAAAATTGTTTACTAGATAAGACAAACGAATGATGAATATTATTACGTATATACGGATATACCCTTTAACAATAAAAAAAACCGCTAATTTAACGATATTTTTAGGGTTCCGTACCTAAAACGGGATCCTATGAATAAGGATCCGCTGTCAGTCTGTGACAGGTAGACAGTTGAAATTTTCACAGATTCTGTATTTCTGTTGCTACTATAACAACAAATACTAAAATGTAGAATAACATAGATATTTAAGGGGACTCCCATACCTACAGTCAAAGGTAAAATAAGGTGAACATAAAAATGCTGTCCCAATGCAGTTTAATTCTGTGTAATATGAATGAACGTCGTCACATTTATAAGAGGATTCGTTCGATACATATTTTTGCACTTGACTGTATAACAAACGTGATTTTTTTATTTTTTTTTTTGCCGTTTTTTTGATAAATTTATAATGATACGGAACCCTACGTGCGTGAGTCCAACTCGCACTTTGCAGTTTTTTTTAACGAATTTAACACAGATTTATTCAACGTAAAGGCCTATAACTATAAGATATTGTTATATCATCTTCCAAAGTAATTAGGCTGAGTGGAAAAATCCGGCTTTCCTATCGAAACAATGCGAAACGCTTCATGTAGCGTGCGCCGGAGCATGGCGCGGGTCCGGCGGCGCCTCCGGGAGAAAGCTGCCTCGTGAGTACAAGGATCTACCCGTGATGACAACCAAGGTTCGGTAGCCGTTTCAAAATGTCGGTAAATAACGGTTATCGGTAAATAAACTAAAACATACCAGTTTAAATTATAAATATTAGATGTCATACACCAAAGAAAACGACCAAAATCACTTAACGTCCAAGGTGGGGATCGAACCCACGTACTCAGCTTTCGCGGCTGATGCCTGTACCCCTCGGCCACTCGGTCTTAGACCTAAACCTAACCCCCTAACCTAACCTAAGACCGAGTGGCCGAGGGGTACATGCATCAGCCGCGAAAGCTGAGTACGTGGGTTCGATCCCCACCTCGGACGTTAAGTGATCTTGGTCGTTTTTCTTTGGTGTATGACATCTAATATTTATAATTTATATAGTATTAAGTAGTGACTACTGGGACTACTGGGGAAAAATAAAAAGTACAAATCAAAATATTACTTAGTAAATAAATAATTTGATTCGTGTTTTCACAATACGTTCATACCAGTTTACTAAAAAAAACGTTGAAAAAATTCAATGACATAAAAACATAAGTAACATAACATAACTAACATACAATGTATTTGTGTAAGTGTATGATTGTAGTATTTACTTTGTTTAAATTAATTTGAAGGTTATTTTTTTTTTATTAAGACCCACCTGATATTTCTGGGTAAGCCCATTGGTAGACGGATAGAGAATGTTTTAAGGCAATAAGTCCGCCATTTGTACCTATTTGTATTGGGCAATAAAGTCTTAATAAATAACATAAACCTCTGTGGAAAATTAAGGTAGCGAGGCAGCGAGGTGCGCCAATATATCTTATCTCAAGTACCTACCTTAATTTCCGAATACACTGTAAAACAACGTGTATAAAATCCGGGTTTAATTTTCTTGCTAAGGTGGTGTAACCTTTTGCACGCCGATCACGAATCCAACTCGTTATTTTCGCAGTTGTGATCTTTAAAGGTGCATTTAGACCAAACGAGCATTCGCTCATTCTATCCCCCAATCTACGAAATCAACAAATTTCGACGAATCACGTTTTGTGTAACGAACGAATTTCTTAGAGTGGGGGATAGAAGGAGTGAATGCTCGTTTGGTCTAAATGCACCTTTACTCTATTGATAACGTATTAAAGTTCAATTTTAAACGAATAGTTTTTTTGCTGGCTGTGTTAGGGTTAAGCGGTTTTTATTTTCCAAAATTGTACGTACTTATGCAAAAAGTAACCAATCCACAAGAATTTGTCATTGTAAAAATTTACTTTTTGTTTTGAATTAGTGTTAATTAGAACTAACAATTCTTGTGGGTTGGTTCCCTTTTGCATAACTGCGTCCAATTTTTTTTAATTTTCTAAACTAACATTAGCACACCTTCAGCGTTTTCCCGTAGTAGAAAGTTTTTTAACCGATTTTTAATAAACTGCATGCTTGATTTATAGCCTACTATGGCAACATGGTGTATGTACGGTACGTAGCATACAGCCCATTGGCGATAGGTACCTAATGGAATATTTAAAAAATAAGCAAACTTCTGTACTAGTTTCGTTTAGATTGATGTTATCATTTGGTGCATTTTAGACCCTATAGACCCACCTCGAGCACTCTTAAATTCGTCACGCGCACACTCGTAGATCTGTTAATAGAAGCGAAGGTTCCAACCGTAATAATGATTCACAATAGGATGTAATTATGCAAAAGGGAGCCAACCCACATGAATTTTTCATTCTAATTAACACTTTAAATCACAAGAAACAAAGTCAATCTTTAAAATGAAAGATTAGTGTGGATTGGTTCCCTTTTGCATAATTAAATTAAAAATTAAAAAATTAAAATTATTTATTTGGTAGCATAAACATTTTACAAAACTGTGCAAGTATCTCTTTTTAAGCATTGCAAATGCTTGTATTAAGAGAATACCGCTCTTCCACTATTGGTAAGTGACATAAATATAACCTAAAATTACAAGTAAATATTACATAGTATTACAATCTAATTTAATTTAATTTAAAGTATATTTAAATTGAAATTTTAATTATCATGCCAAATAAATACAGATAAAGATAACAAACACATGTGTACTAATTGTTACAGTGTATAAAGCGGGATATTACTAAATTTATATTTCAATACTGTATGTTAGTGTGTTCAGGAATGTACATTCGATATAATTTTGTTAGCTTTTAGATATTAATTTCTCTGTGTCATTATAAGTTTTAGATCTTAACCATTCTATTATTTTATTTTTGCACTCTAAATTGGAAGATGGATAGATATCGATCGTTTTATTTATCACGTTATATAGGTAAGCAGATTGAGTAGTGTATTGCCTCCTAGCAAAAGCGGTTTTTACCATGGGATAATTAAGAACGTTTCTGTTTTTCTTTCTGCGTGTAGGGATAGTGTCCGACTTAAATTTGGTACTTCTATGGGTTTTTAGTATAAGCTGAAGTATGTACAGTTTACGAACGAACAGTAGGTCACAGGTAATATAAAGTTCGCTAGTAGGGAATGTGAAGGGTTTAAAAAACATAACTTTTAGGAGAGCTCGTTGATAATTACGTCCAATATATCTTGAAATGCGAGTAATCTGTGGTTGTTTATAAACAAACACATATATTACCTACTTGTTAGTAAACAAATCGCTACAGTGCGCTACGGCGCGTAGCACAAAACGTGTAGCCACGTAGTAAGCGTTTAGTTGCGCCATCTAGTGGGATACCTTTAACTTATTATATCTCGCCTCCTTCGATATTTTGGTTGAAGTCAACGCCGTAGCAAATATCAATAGCACCAGTTTAAGACCTACGTAACCTCACTCAGCACAACTTGTGGCTCTACGCGAACCTCACTGACTATTTAGTTACGCTTCATATTCCTAGATGTCGCTAGTTAAACAATATGAATTTTATACTCGCTCTACGTCGCTGTTTTATTTGATTTATTATTGGGCTGATAAAATGTTTTTTGGAAATGGAGGCAACATAAATAATTTGATAAATTATTGTTACGGCATTTATTTTTTTCAAAGTGTTACATCGATAGCGACATCTAGGTTGCATCTCCTGCAACAAGAAGTTTCTTGAAAAAGAGGAGACCTATGAACTTTAGTGTGATTGATCTTGACCAAGTTTAAACGATTTCGTAGAGATGGTGTTCAAATAACATACAATCATTAAAAGATTTTTTTTTTTTTACTTACAATTAAAAACACTGGTCGAATGTCAATTCAGCACCTCAAATCAAATGGCTTAAAAGCTTGAAGTACAGTCAACAAAAAAGTGATTTACCACTTTTCGACTCTATTCAGTGGTGACAAAGTTGAAAAGTGGTAAACAATTTTTTGTTGACTGTACATACCAATAAAAAATCTAGTTAGTCAAAGGGACACACTTTTTTATGTATTTATATACATTTAGATAATTTTAGTGGTTAGTGGCTTACATTATAGTGGTTTTTATTACGGTCGCCTAAATGTGTTAACAATATGAAACCCGCGCGGCTCAGACATTTTTTTTAAATGTAAACATATTAATTTAAAATTACTGTTAATATTATTGAAATCTAAAGATATTTAGTTAATTTTGAATGTCTCTGAATATATTTTTGAAGTTAGTTACACCTTACTTGTTATGGGTGTTTGCATTATTATGCGCTTTCAATCATAATTATCATAAACCTATTCGATCACCAGTAAACAGGAAGTGGACCAATTAATATTGAGGTTAGTGTTGCGATTAATAAAACTTCAAAAACATTGCCAATTTTATCGCGACATCTATCAAATCCAATCAAAGGCGCATTGATCACGGCCGCGCGATCGTATTAATCGCTGTATCCATATCTAATTATTTGATTGCAGTATAGTAGGTATAGCCTTATGTAATTACATGATTGCACATTGCCATAAAAATTACTCTGAAGATTTACGACGTGTGTAAATATGTGCTCAGGAATTTGATTATTGTAAGGTTAAACAAACATGAAAGAAAATCTCCCCTCCTAGGAAACGTAGGTACTTGATCCAATATTTCCGTTTACTGCTTGAGCAATGTGAACCCATGCAAGTAACCAAAGACACCCTATTGAATAAAAACAATTGATATAAATACTTAATTTCAATGTATGACCCAAAAAATCAAAAAAAAATCGTTGATAGATTTTTTTTAGAATTTTATATCGCGTAGTTTAAAAAATAGAGTTGCACATTTTTCAGACTTTGAGAGCTGATATCTCGAAAACGATTTGCTTAAATAAAAATAAGATTTATAAACCTTCATATTCATATCATTTTCAAAGACCTTTCTATTAATACCCCACACGCTTATATACAACTAAAAAAATTGTTCTATCCCTCAGTTACATGTATGGAGGGCCCCCAGCCCAATGGTTTTTTTTTACAATTTAGTATCATAATCCTGTAGCGGTTCATACAACACATATCCTTACCAAATTTCGTTACTGTAGCATTTATAGTTTCCGAGTAAATCGGCTGTGACAGACGGACAGACGGACATGACGGAACTATAAGGGTTCCGTTTTTACCATTTTGGCTACGGAACCCTAAAAAGTAACCCCAGTTTAACGGTACAAACTGTTTCTATCCGTATGTGCTTTCTTATCTGAAAGTGGATTTTTCTCACCACGGTGGGAGACTGAACTTATCCCTTATTACGGTTTTTTTAATAGCCACCAAAATACTTAAGGGTGCCACCTCATCAGTCGACAGCCGATATGCTTAGCCGGCCAAAAACAGCTTTATGTCAATGTCATTTGAGCGATAAATGTGTCTGTCGTGTCATCTTGGCTCAGACGATGGGACTTGGCGTCGGCTGGCACATTTTGACACATTTCGCTCTTATGACATTGAGCTAAAAGCTTTGTTGACCTTTTTTCAATCGGCTTATTTGACAGATAGGGACACACCTTAATTTCTAAACACGGAAAATGTCATATTTTATACATTTCTCTAAATACTTAACTATATAATCATTGTTATAAAATAAATAATGAATGTCATATACTAAAGCAAAAACGACCAAGATCACTAACGTCCGAGCTGAGAATCAAACCCACGTGCTCAGCTTTCGCGGCTGATGCCTGTACCGCTCGGCCACTCGGTCTTAGCAACCACCGGTCAATTTTCTCGGGTGTATGCAATCCCTTACAAGGCTAGGCGCCTTTGACCATACTCTAAGGGCAAGCACTACATGCATGCACCTCTTATCAGAATACTTTTCAGTTTTCTAGAATAGGTAGAGAGCTGGTGCTGCCATAATACATACGAGTATAATATAATGATTCTACTAGATTAGGCCCTAAAGGGAATGGTTTATTTCATTTGTAATCAAGCGGAAGTAAGAATAACATTACAAAGCGACATTAAATACGGTGCCTAAAACTTTTTTGTAACTTTATCCTTTTATTTGACTCAGTAAATACATTCTCTGGCCCTGAGACACATGTATAGAGTATACCTACTTGCGGCTATCGAATCTTGAATGTTGTGTATTTTGGAGCGTAAATATTAGGTACCTAGTAGGTAAACTAATACGTCCTGAAGAAGTAGGTGAAATTAATATGTGGTTAGTGCCACGCGGATTGTTTCGCACTCCTGTAATAGAATATATTTGTCAGATAAATGTTAGCTGTCCTTTTATTTTATATGCCTGGGGAAAAGGATAGAGGTAATTTTATCTGATGGATATTTTTATCCGAGAATTGTGAATCAGGTCGTAAGGGTACCTGTACCACAATGCCATAAAATTGGAGGTGTTATGTTTCCCTTGTGTGCACTTCTTGTACTACATGAAGGTACTATTTAAGTCAGCCAGCATTAATTACGACTATTTTCTTACTATACTAATCTGATTGTTGTGTTTAATTACCGTTGGTCAGTAGAAAACCAAAAAAATGTAAATAAATATGGCAGACTTTCAATACTATTTGACGTCTTTGATACAGTATAAATATCGTAAAACACGTTCGCAGATATTTTTTAACTTCAATACTTATAAATGTCAATCATTTTAACTAAAAATGTACGTAAACTGAAGGTCTGAAGGTTTTATCTTGGTGATAAAACCAAGATTGGCTTCTAAAAGTGCGTGAAATAATGCAAGTTTTTAGGTTTGTTTAAGTAATTTTTTTTGTTAGATTTTTAATACTGAAAATATGATGTGGTAAACTAATATGTAGTAGGTAGGTACCTAATGTATTTAGAGACTTCCGGATACTCAAACAAAAATAGATGTATAATGAACATTTTCACCCTAAATCTTTCGGTAGGTAGCACTTAAGCTTAAGGCAATGTAAGTACTTAAGTATACGAGTACCTTTTGACAATGATACAATTTTAGACAACACAAGAAAATAATTAGTATTAGTTGGTATTTTGTGCTAGCATTTAATTAAAATAGCTCAATTAAAGTATAATTAGAATTACTTGCTAAACTCGATATGCAAATTATATGTAGTTTAAGCAAATGAATATTTTTTTATTAAACATAGTACGTCCTGTTTGGTGGGTAGGTATGTAAGTATGTATATGTAAGTACCGTGTTATTGCGGATGTGAGGTGAGCACGCTGTTACGCCCTTGGTTAGACAAAACTTGTAAATGACAATACTTAGGCGCACTAGTAACGCGTGGGCCTGCCCGATGTCGTCAGCGGATAACAAATGCCAAGCCTCCATTAGCCGCTGCAAGCTCCTGTAATTGTAACTCAACTAGAGCGACCTTTTCGGATCTGATTTCGGCGACTTCTCGCAAGGACGGCTACTTTGTACTCCTCTACGCCCAAATGGCGATCTCAATAGAGTCATGCATAGATTATTATCGTTTGTATAAATAGCGAGACGAGTACTAGTAGAGCATCAGTTGCCTGCAAGGTGTGAAGTGATCTTTTCGCTCAAACACAACACAGACCTCGTTCGCTATGAGATCGCTGGTGGTGTTGTTCGCTGTGATTGCGGTGGCGCTTGCCGCTCCGCGAGTGGAGAAGAGGTCGGTGGGTCACGTGGCTTACTCGGTGCCGGCGGCGGTGTCTCACCAGTCCAGGGTGGACGTGCGAAGCTCGCCCGCGGTGGTCGAGACAGTCGTAGCTGAGCCTGTTGTGGCCGCATATGCGGCGCCCGCTGCTGTAGCATACGCTGCCCCGGCAGCTACCGTATACGCTGGCGGATCAGCAGTGTCGCACCAGTCCCGCGTCGACGTTCACAGTTCTCCCGCGGTTGTCTCAGAAACGGTAGTCGCAGAGCCCGTGGTTGCAGCCCGCGCAGTGTACCCCGCCGCCTCCGTGTACGCGGCCCCGGCCGTGTACGCAGCCCCGGCCGCCGTGTCCAGCCAGTCCCGCGTGGACGTCCACTCGTCTCCTGCCGTGGTACAAAGCGTGGCCTACCCGTCCGTGGTCGAGGCGCGCTCCGCCTGGGCCCCCGCCGTCTATTCCTCCTGGTAAAGCGATCACAGTGACTTAGAGCAAATACATGTAGTTTTCATTTCTTACAGTTTGTAAATAGTAAGTAATGAAAAGACAAAATAAATTTATATTTTTTTATCCGTTATTTTTTATTGGCATCTATTTATTTCTATCTATCATCTATAAATATGGTGAAGGAGGGCAGGTGTATTACAAAAACAATAGAGAACAGAAGAGGGAGAACACTTGTTACGACACGACGAGCATCTAAAGATTATAATAGAAGGAAAAGTTGAGGGAAGGAGACAGAGAGGAAGACCAAGGAGGGCCTATATGGACCAAATAAAAGAAAAGGTGCACGTGGTGTCGTATCAAGCAGTCAAGGAGAAAGCCCAGGAAAGAGAAGCGTGGAAATTGCTCCACCGACAAGAGCCTAGCTCTTAAGTTTATGATGATGATGATCTATTTATTTCAGAAATGGACACATTTCGATCATTATTTCGTGTATTGGAGTTCTGTATGTAGTTTTACCAAAATATGTCCCTAGGTTATTCAGGTATGACACAACAACGTTCTAAAACCGGTTCTCGCCAACTCTTAGGGCACTTCCGATACAGCCAAGGGCAGCCAGCCTTATTATGCAAGGGACAGCTTTGAAAGTCACTTAATAAGGAAATGTTTAATTTACGAAGTTATTGCAAATCATTTACAAAGGATATGCGAAGAATTAGGAATCTGAAGTAGTATCTGTTAGTTCTGTGTAATGTAATGTAGGTATGTATAGGACTGAAGATATATCATAATCACGTATATTCCGCATCGATCACCACCAGTCAGCGTGGTACAGTCAACTGCAAAAATATGTATCGAAATAATCCTCTCGTAAATGTGTTACGACATTCTAACTACATAGAATTAAAGTGCACTGGGACATATTTTTAGCATTTTTATTGTACACTCATCTTGCCATTGACTGTATTAATCGTTTAAAGTCTTCAACAACTCCGGATCAAGCTTGCTGTAATTAAAATAATATTGTTTTTAACCTCTAGCAGCCGCCTACTATATACTCGTACTATATACTCGTACTACATACCTGTAGAACAAAGATTGGTAATCTAAATTAAATCAACTGTAGGACTAATTTTATTATCCGTTGAGTAGGTTGTGGTTGTTTTGATTCGAAATCGAACGACAACTCCGTGTCTCTATATGTCTCTAAGCCGTCTCCAAACTCTGCCGTTTATTTAAAAAATGTTAATTATGTATGTGTTAAACAAACACGACTATTTACATATAACTACTACAAAATGGTCAATTACCTATTAAAATATTATTTAAGTCGACGATTGCTCGACATGTTTCGACCCATAAAATCCGCGAGCTCCAATACGTGAGTAACCCAGTTCGATAATATTTTAATACTTATGTTTGAGTCTCACGTTAGTTATAATTCTAAAATGGTTAATTACCTGTTTCTTGTCAATCTTTACTATCGTTAGAGTTCTCCTGGGTCACTTTTAAAATTGCAGTTTTTAAAGCATTATACATGACTTTTTTAGACTTCGATAACTAACGTTGCCTTTCCATAGTATAGTACGTCACCGACTAATCATGTTAGTAGAGATCCAGCAGGAACTGATAGATAATTTCTTCAGGTAAACTATGCAAGTTTTGTCTCCTGTATGCTTAGCACATGATTGGCGCAACAGTATCTCGCCGCGAGATAGTCTATCCGTCCCTCTTTTGTTAATATGGCTAGTGAAAGACGGGAGATCGATAGATCTCCCGTCCTTCACTACACGCGAGATATCGCGGCGACATACTGTCGCACCAATCATATGCTAAGCCAGCTGGGTGGCTTGAAAGAATAACAACATAAAATATATGATAATATGTTTTATTGAGCTATCTATAGCTATATGTATAATTGTATATACATCAAAAGAATAAACTTCTGATAGAAAATATCCTGAAAACTTAAAATACATCGCTTACATTAGAATATACGTAGGAACATGAACATACAAAATCGAATATCCAATCAGCACCACAAATTATGTTGTTCCCATCAAGAATCTGGTCAGTGTCCTTTGTAGTATCCGCAAGAATCTCGAGCGACGAAGATGAATCATCGCCAGAGCTACAGATAACCCTGTTACTCGCAACAAAACAAGTCGATGTCAACAAAAACATCCATCAATCTTCGACGGACAGAGTAGGTGTGGGACGGGACGTCGCTTCTTTAAAGCGAGTTTAGGGTGCGCGTTACACCGTCTCGTAAAAATCTATAAACGATTTCGACTTGAGTTTGTAGGTACATTATACTGTGCAGACATAGAAGAGGGGTTGGCTAAAACGTCAATTAACTAGGAACTTCCTCGGATTTCCCTTGGATTCATCGATAAGTGATTGCTCGATAAGCGAGTAGAAGTCCTTAGCTAAATTTAGTTCGTGCCACCGCGACTTCCATGTTTGATTACGTGTATATATTAAATTGGTTAAGTTTTAAAATAATAATATGTGGTATTAAGGCTTTCAGTTGTTGTAAGTACTTTCCAGGATATTGATAAGTTTCACAAAAGGTCTATCCAATAGCGCTGCGGTGTTAAAACGCCCTTTACTTTAATCTACCATCCTTTTAAATGGACCGAAAGGAATCATTTTGCTGTAAAACATGTATTCAATGAGTTCGACGCACCTAATTAGTAGGGTTTGGTAGGGTTAGCCTCTGTGATGGAGGCCTTCAGGATGACGAAGGTAAAGCTGCGATTTCGGAAAGGCCAATGACACTGGATGCTCTATTTGTCAATCTAATACCTAAATTGCAACCATGTGATATACCCAGAAGGTACCTAAGTACTTATAGTACTTCAATTTATAGTGTATCGACTACGATAGCCAGGTATTTACGGTGTCTAATTTGTTGTGATAAGAACTCTAGATTTTTACATGTATAAGGTCCTAATTTATTAGATGCAGATATTTTTACAGCTGATAGTACTCGGTCTCTGGAGTATATTAAACCGTGAAACATTATAGCTTTTACGATGTCTTTTTGGAGAAAACGGAAAAACAAATTTGCTACGTAAAAAACACCCTGTTTATGTGATTATTAAATGAAAACTCATTGAACAGATTCTAGTACCTCTTTTACGTACCACTTAACTGGAACTGGCCACTTCACGTCGATAAATTAAATACTTGATTGTCAATGTCAAGTTATTTTCCGTTGGATTGTGTCGTTTGATGACATGACAGACACTGTTATTGTGACATGTGATAATGCACATGATGATTTTTTTTAGGGAAAATTATATTTTTTTTGTTAGGAAAATGAAATCAAATAAGTGACATGAAAAGGTTTCTTAATTTATATTTAAAATTAATTATTTTAATGTAAAGTATCATGTGTTAAAATATCTGCAACTAATAAATTAGGACCTTATATGTTATAATATCTTCATTATTGTATAGCCTTGCCATATGGTGACGGCAGCAAGAATACCTACACTTGTCGCCACCCCAACTCTTCCCACGGGTGTCGTAAGAGTCGACTAAGAGATTGAAGTGTCATTGATTCTTCGATTTCATTGATGATGGGCAGCAGCGTCATCATTACTGCGATCGCCATTTCGCTTGCCCAGTGTGGCGATTATGGGCATTTACCTCTAAATGCGTCTACATATACGCATAGTTGGATAGGAGAGGCCTACGTCCAGCAGTGGACTGAGATAGGCTGATGATGTGTGTATAAACCTATAATGTTACAGTGCTGTGGTTAATAAAATATAAAATATAATGCTGTAAGTAAAACGCGTGAAATAAGTGTAATGCATGAATATTATTAACTATAGTGTACTTAGTTAGTTAATCATATTAGTTAAGCGGTGCTTAATACTCGTAGCTACTAAGAGGTTTTATTTATAATATCATAGGTCAGTTACTGATTATCACAATAAATTACTATTTCATATTGTATGATACAATCTACTTGTTCATTTATTTTTCAATACTTACAATTTTGTAATCGTTCCTAAATAAGGTGAGGTTAGCATTAGCAATGAGTAGGTACCACAAAAGTACCTACCTAAGCTAAGCATTCAGTTTGCAGGATGGTCTCATTAAAGTTATGGCTTGTTGGGAAACTGCTTTGCATTTAAGAGTAAGTATATAGAATTGCTTAAAATGAAAAGAATGATTTGTTCAAATAAGTAGTAACAGGGTTTCATTACTTAAGTAGGTAACTTAAACTAACTAAAGTTACTTAAACTAAGCCCACCTCCATAGGAAGCTATATACCTATTAACTACATACATCGTACCTACCTATTTATTTCCTTTTTCCAATCTTAATATAACTAAGAAACATTACATAGTCTAAAGAAATCGAAATGCCACTGATGGAAAAGTAATCTGAATGAATATTTTAGGTATTTAAAATTTAGTGTTTTCCAAAAACCTTTTGAAAACAGGTTTCACAACATGTGAGCACATGATTTTCAGCACACTTATTTTCTCCTATCAACAAAATTTGATAGCAAAACGGTTATTTTCCTCCCCTTCCCCTTTTCTATTGATCCCATTCCCGGTATTTATAAATTTACCTGTACAGAAGGAAAGCTATTTAAGTAATTTCCACGCGCCGTTTCCTTGGTATGTGACACGTATCAACAAGGCTTTGGTATTTTGGTGTTGCTTTAGCGATATTTCTTCGGGGGCATCGACCTTTGTCCCCGCGGCACAGGAGGCACCATTCTTTTCGGCTCGGTGATTATTTGTTATGCAAACGGACTTTAGGATCACCTGTTCCTATTTTTAATCAGAGGTTTCTGCAGCGTTACTGGATTTAGATATAACAACGTGCAGAAGTATTATAAAGTATTTATAACCTATAGTATATTGACACTAGCTTCTTGTAGTATTCGTTGATTATTCTAGTAGTTAACACTAAATTTTCATTATTCGGTGGCTTTGCTAGGTACTACAAGCTATGCTATATTATAATGACTCGCAAATCTCGCAACAGTCCGTTCCAGGTCCGAGCGGGGTTGGTTTCTACGCAAAGCATGACTTAGACCGAGACTAGGCGTAGTGTAGGATAACTCGGCTAGAGCTCAGAATGTTTTGATGTGGGTCATCCTTGACACTGCATTAATTTAATTGGGATGGATTATGATGGGATTGCATTATAAAATTATAATTATTCAATGTAAATTCTTATGTAATTAGCTCTAAAGTTGCAGTAGTCAAAAACTTAGCTCCGAAACTAAATGTTGGTTAGTTCTTTGAAACCTAATAAGCTTCATTAAATAAATAATGATCAGAGAGGTTAAAGAGATCATTTTACCCTCTTAAGCGACGCAGTGCTCTTTGATCTATGTTAAGTGCTACAGCTACAGTTTTAGAACGTTGGCATTTCACTAAGATTGTAGGTGTCTTTGTTACTAATATTAAATTTATCAGATGTTTGAATTTCACTTACTAGTATAACAACATTGTTCAATTTTGGTTATAACTTTTTAATTATTTATAGCCGAGCTGAGCGGCAACAAGTAATTATACGAGACACTGACAAACGGTGTTATGAATAATGGTTAGTTGTTTTAGCGACTGTAAAGATTTAACTGAGGCCCAAAGCAATGAGTGGTTAACCGCTTAAGACGGACAACCAGGCAATGGTTTAACTGATTTTGTATAAGCGTCGGTATGCTAAAGCTGCCCTCGGAGCAAGGTCGATTACTTTCATGTGACACTTGACATTGTGTTCGTATTTTAATTTACGGTTGGTAAAATAATAAGTTAATTATTTGACCGCTATCAGTATAAATACCAAGGAATGTTTGTTAACTACATCAGTCAGCCAGTAGGTTTGAAGTGATCTAGTACTCGTCGAATCAACAACACAGACCACGTCAAAATGAGATCGATGGTGGTGTTGTTCGCTCTCGCCTCCGTGGCTTGCGGGTCGCTGTTGCCGCTGGCGCAGCCGCCGCACCACCCCGCGCTGGTGCTGGACCCGCACGGCCGCCCTCTGGACACCGCCGAGGTCATCGGCGCCCGCGCCCGGCACCTGCAGGCCAAGGCTCTGGAGCACCACGCGCCCCTCGTGCACGCCGTCGCGCCCCTCGCCCACTCCGTCGTGGCCCCTGCTGTGGTCGCCCACGCCCTGCCCGCTGCCGTCTCGCACCAGTCCCGCGTCGACGTGCACTCCAGCCCCGCCATCGTCGCCCACGCTCCCTTGGTCTCCGCTCACGCTTCGCCTCTGCTCGGATACTCCGCGCACGGTCTGGCCGCCCATGGCCTCGCTGGACACGGACACTGGTTGAAGAAGCGTTCCCTCGGACACTACGCTCTGGCTGCTCCCATCATCGCCCACGCGCCCGCCGCCACCTCCCACCAGTCCCGCGTGGATGTCATCTCTAGCCCCGCCGTCGTGTCCCACGCTGTGCACGCTGCTCCCGTGCTCGCTCACGCCGTGCACGTCCCGGTCGTCGCTCACGCCATCGCTCCCGCCGCCGTGTCCCACCAGTCCCGTGTTGATATTCACTCCAGCCCTGCTGTGGTGTCCCACTCCGTGCTCGCCGCGCCCGTGCACTCCGTCGTCGCCGCTCCGCTCCACGGCGCTCACTCCGTCTACGGTGCTCACTCCCTCCTCGGTGCCCACTCTGGCCTCGCTCACGGTCACTGGCTGAAGAAGAGGTCCCTGCTCTCGTCCTGGGCTCCCATCGCTCACAGCATCCCCGCTGCCGTGTCCCACCAATCGCGTGTGGATGTGATTTCCAGCCCCGCCGTTGTGGCCCATGCCGCCCCCATCGTGCACGCCGCTCCCATCGCCGTTGCCCACGCCGCGCACGTGGTTCCCGCCGCCGTGTCCCACCAGTCCCGCGTCGACGTGGTCTCCTCCCCCGCTCACGTCGCCCACGTCGCTCCCCTGGCGCACTCCGCTGTGTGGACCGCGCCTCTCTCGCATTTATCCCATCATGGCCTTCTTCATTCAGCCCCCTTGGCCCATGCCGCCCACTGGTAAAGCGAAAGATTGATTCGACGAATGATGTAGTTTTCGTTTTAGTAATTACTAAAACGAATAGACAAATATATAAATTATATAAATTAATTATTGTCTTATTATTTGATAAAATCGCAAAACTCGTCTCAATTAAGTTCATTAATTTAACTCAATATTCAAATTGTAAGCAGTCGTGAAGGTAAAGGAAGGTAAGCTTTGAGTATTCTGTTTGCGTGTCGATGCCGTGTGGTCGGCAGATATGTAATTATAACAAGGTTACAAGCCCCAAGGCTTTCCATAATTATAATGGTTGAAATTAGTTCAATTGGAATGTTACAGTACAGACATATAATACTACAATTAGTAAGTACCAAATACGTAGCCGATGACTAATTGGAAGATGATTATCGCATAAAGTATATGCAGGTACTTAGGAATATAGTTGACAAGAAAATTGCATTGGCGTAACTTAAGAAAAGTCAATTTTCATCTATCCACATTGTAAAGTATGGTTTTATAGGATGCTCTATATCATTACATGCATTCATTCCATTAACTCAATATATTATCAGGTTTTGGGTCATTTTCGTTCTTTACATGCAATAAATTCGTCTACACAATATTATATTTAAATAGAGTGCTGGATCAACTAAAGGTGCATTAAGACCAAACGAACATTCGCTATTCTAACCCCCCACTCTACGAAACTCGATCGTTACACAAAACATGATTGGTTGATTTCGTAGAGCGGGGGATAGAACAGCGAATGCTCTTTTGGTCTGAAAGCACCTTTACCGGACAATACTCGTATTCTTAACACGGCATCATTACAGTGACGGTAATAAGAATACTTTTGACGAAGGGCATCTACCTTCTACATGCGTAGGCAAAAGGAGAGGGTCCACCAGAGGACTGAGATAGGCTGATGATGATATGAGTGGGTTCAACTGTTTCAAAGCGACATGAAAGTGATAAATTAAATAACCATTCAGATTCCAAATGCTGTAGGAAAACTTTGTACAGTCAAGGGCATTCATATATATTCTCTTCTCCATACTGATCCCTTACAAATGTGTCTATATATTAATGCACTCGACTGTACCTACTAATTTGATGTCGGTGATAACTGACGTCACACTTGTGTATTGTAAATGCTCTACAAATATAATTAAACGGTTAAACTCATATGTATTTAGTCACTACGCGCGACATGTTTCGGAGAGCCTAGGTCTCCATTATCAAGCACTGAGCCTGAGTTCACGCCAAGCGACTTGCGAGCGCGGGGCGTACCTACTGGGCTCTCTCACACTAGCAGCGTTAACACCCTAAATGGCCAGTGAGATCTACGATCTACTGCACCAGGTACCTGGACCGAGGGTGGCAGTCCCCGTCCGACCCAAATCCCTTACGAATTCCTTAGCCTCCAAAGCCCGCAGTCTCGACGGTAACCTGCACAAAATCGTATATGGGCTTCAAGTACTACGTTTACTGCTCAAATTCTGACAAGCAGAACCTAAACTGAATCGCATTTAAAAGATCGTGGTTACCCTTCATTTCCTTTAATATTAAAAAAAAGCTTTATAAGGAAAAAACTAATATTCCGTTCCTCTTATCTCCCAAGTTTATCAAAGAAAAATGATCATGTTGTTATTAACATTACAGGAAAGCAATGTAACTTTTTAAAATCAATAAGTAGGAAATGGTTTCCTGTAGTAAAGTTGTTTTAATCACGTGGCCGCGTATTATGCACAAGAAATAGGTATCTACATAATTATATTGATAGAACCTCTTACCGAATTAAAAAAATATTAACATTGGTTCACGCAATTATCCAAGAAAAACAAAATTGCATAGGTATTCAGGTAGTGCTGATTAGTGACATACTTTGCCGATAAACGGTGATGGACAATTGAACATGTGTTTTTTTAATATGTAAGTGGCTATTTAATTGAAGTTTAGTCACGCACTTAGCCAGTTTTTTTTAAATATTGGTGGCGATTATTTCTGAAAACATTCACTTTTGAAAAATAGTTAGTTACCGACTTATTATGGGACGATATATTTAATCCATTTTGCATAAATGTATCTATAGTCTGCGATTTCTAAGAATGCACATTTGACAGTTTAGAAATGACCCTTATATCTATGACACGATACTATTAGGCTATCGAAAAAATGGTGAATCTTACTCTCATATTAATAAGGATTAATATATAACTCATTTAATAAAACTACTGTTAATGTATAATCCTCGCGGTAGCCGAAGAAAATATTAATATATGTATAACTGTCAAAAGTTAATTCTTATAAAGAACTAACGCAGACTATAAATACGAAAAACAAAGTTTTATTTGGAAAAATAAACAGAGAGGTGGACGGTCAAATCAGATATGGTGAAAAAATTGTTAAAATAACAGTTTGGGAGAAACTCTGGGAACGGAAAATGTACCTGTAACTACCTACCTATTACACTGAAATAGGTAACAAATCTTGCACTAACGAATCTTTTGCGAGCTCATCCATATCTTACAAAGCATAAAATATCAGTCCTATCCTAGTGACACTAATGTTTAGGCTGCGTTTCCACCAGTCCGAGGATGTGTTTCCATACAAATGACCTATTCATGACTCGAGCGAGGTGTCATTTGTATGGAAACATATCCTCGCACATCTCTGGTAGAAACGCAGCCTTAAGCTGGGCAGAGGTTCAGCTATCAAAATAACATAAGGTATGTTTTTCTCAATACGTAGCTAAAGCAATCTATCATCTGAACAACGGGGCTGGACTTCAGCGAGCAGGATGGGCGAAGGTGAAATTTATGTTAGGTAGGTATTATGAAATTACACGATAGCTTAAGTTATATAATTTATGTATTTGTCTATTCGTTTCGATAATTACTAAAACGAAAACTACATCATTCGTCGAATCAATCTTTCGCTTTACCAGTGGGCGGCATGGGTCAAGGGGGCTGAATGAAGAAGGCCATGATGGGATAAATGCGAGAGAGGCGCGGTCCACACAGCGGAGTGCGCCAGGGGAGCGACGTGGGCGACGTGAGCGGGGGAGGAGACCACGTCGACGCGGGACTGGTGGGACACGGCGGCGGGAACCACGTGCGCGGCGTGGGCAACGGCGATGGGAGCGGCGTGCACGATGGGGGCGGCATGGGCCACAACGGCGGGGCTGGAAATCACATCCACACGCGATTGGTGGGACACGGCAGCGGGGATGCTGTGAGCGATGGGAGCCCAGGACGAGAGCAGGGACCTCTTCTTCAGCCAGTGACCGTGAGCGAGGCCAGAGTGAGCACCGAGGAGGGAGTGAGCACCGTAGACGGAGTGAGCGCCGTGGAGCGGAGCGGCGACGACGGAGTGCACGGGCGCGGCGAGCACGGAGTGGGCCACCACAGCGGGGCTGGAGTGAATGTCAACACGGGACTGGTGGGACACGGCGGCGGGAGCGATGGCGTGAGCGACGACCGGGGCGTGCACGGCGTGAGCGAGCACGGGGGCGGCGTGCACGGCGTGGGACACGACGGCGGGGCTAGAGATGACATCCACGCGGGACTGGTGGGAGGTGGCGGCGGGCGCGTGGGCGATGATGGGGGCAGCCAGAGCGTAGTGTCCGAGGGAGCGTTTCTTCAGCCAGTGTCCGTGTCCAGCGAGGCCATGGGCGGCCAGACCGTGCGCGGAGTATCCGAGCAGAGGCGAGGCATGAGCGGTGACCAAGGGAGCGTGGGCGACGATGGCGGGGCTGGAGTGCACGTCGACGCGGGACTGGTGCGAGACGGCAGCGGGCAGGGCGTGGGCGACCACAGCAGGGGCCACGACGGAGTGGGCGAGGGGCGCGACGGCGTGCACGAGGGGCGCGTGGTGCTCCAGAGCCTTGGCCTGCAGGTGCAGGGCGCGGGCGCCGATGACCTCGGCGGTGTCCAGAGGGCGGCCGTGCGGGTCCAGCACCAGCGCGGGGTGGTGCGGCGGCTGCGCCAGCGGCAACAGCGACCCGCAAGCCACGGAGGCGAGAGCGAACAACACCACCATCGATCTCATTTTGACGTGGTCTGTGTTGTTGATTCGACGACTACTAGATCACTTCAAACCTACTGGCTGACTGATACATTTAACCTGCCCTCCACCTTATTTATACTGACCGGAAATTATACAACGGTAAGCGAATTTGGTTCAAAATAAAATTACATACGAACAGTACACAATGTCAGCTGACAATTCGAATGCGACCTCGGCGATTGCTCATTGCGTGTTTGCGGTGGTTGAGCACCGCCGCAGGGTGATAACGCTTAAGGGATGACTCACACTAGACCCTACCCGGTCTCCGTTTGAGACAAAAATACTTATAAATAGTTGGAGAGCTTTGTATGAGATCTTTATGCAAATAAAAAATGTAATAGATTGTATAAATAAACATCTTACACAAATCGACCTAGTCCCACGGTAAGCTCGATTAAGGCTTGTGAGATGTGGGCACCAGGCGACGACATATTAGATAGATACATATACATAGATACTTGAATACATAGACAGCTATGACTAAGGAACAAATATTTGTGATAAATAAATACACAAATAATGCCCTCGCCGGGATTCGAACCCGGAACCTCGAGTGAAAGAATTAATTCCTTGCAGTAAATTATTTTTCCTAACTAGTGCGGAAAAGTAAACTTTGCGCACGCTTCGCGTTGTTAAATTTCTCTTTTTAAAGCACTTGTTATGAAAAAAGTCGTTCGATACACGTGTAAAAACTTCTTCTCGTTTCACTCGGGCTCCAACTTTCACCCTTGTCGAAAAAATTGTTTTTGGCACTTGTATCGAAATGTATTATTAATGTCTTCATTTTGTCCTAAACGTGTGAAATCCAAATTTGCACATTAACAGGAGTTGAGCTTAATTTTATTAAACCAAGTAATTGTCAAATTAGGTATTGTAAATTTTCGCGTTTTTCGGTAGGTTGGGTGGAAAACTCATACAGGTAAGAATTAAAAAAGGTTAAATTTTGCATCGAAGGAGTGTCTTAATCTTCCAATTAGCTTTACAAGTCCTGTCAAAATTTGAAAATGAATAAATTAGTCTTGTAAGCTATTTCCTGTAAGTTATTTATTGGGGGAACGCTACCGGAACATTAGCCTGCAGCTCCAGCTAAGTGAAATGGTGTGAATGAAGACATTGGATGCTCGACAGCCCGCCCGAGTCCGGTCGAGCGTCCCTCCGTAACATATCATATGATCATATCATAAGTTATTTCCGAAAGTAATCACATTGAAAAAAATAATTCAGTAAGCCCAAGCCCCTTAGTTTTTTAATTACCTATTGAAAGATGTCACACACCATTGGGTTCAAAATGAAAACGAAATGACCCCCACTGTAAGTATTGGGGAGGTACTTGCCCTGAAAAAAAATATTGCCGCTTCTTTCTTTGCTGTCGTGATTGATAATTTATTTATTTATTTATTTAAGCTTTATTGCACAATCAATAATAAAAATACTAATGGCGGACTTAATGCCTTATGACATCTCTACCAAGTCAACCATTGGGTCAAACAGAAACTTGTATATTTATACCTAATATCAGCTGTCTGGTGCTTCTAGTCGTTTAGTTATGTAAAGTTTCACGGTTTTTAATTCTAGATACACCACTGAACCAAGTTTGAAAGCTTAAAAAAATGTACCTATATACATACATACGTATCTATTAGTTACGCTTACAAATTCTTAAAAAAAGAAGTGAAAAAAATGTTTTTTCGGGGTACCTCCCCTACACGTAATGATGGATGGATTTTGTTTTCATCCTGCCCGTCATACTCAGTTCGAACCATTGAGATCTAAAATGTCCATCACAATGAAAATTTTTGTATTTTTTTAAGACAACATTGTCTAATTTTCTGCTCTATGTACAATGGCGAGGAGGCTAGGCCGCCCGTTTTTTTTTAATTTGCCAATTTAAGGGTTAAACCAAATGAATTTGAAAATAAAGTCACTTTTCCTTTGTCTAACATAATAAAATAAAAGAATTTTGAGTGTAACCTCAACCTAAACAGGCTTTTCATCCATAAATCGACAAATTCAAATAGTTATGTCCTTCATAAATCACAACGGGCAGGACGAGGCTATAGTGTGCCTATATCTTTCAATAGGTAGGTACTTTATAAAAACTAAGGGTTTACTGAAATATTTTTTTGATAAAGTGATTATTTTCGCAAGTTTATTAATAATAGCCGAAAATTGTATGCCATGCTATCACTTCGCAAATATTATTCCCATAGTTTCATTTGGCATAATCATCACATAGCAAACTAATGTTACGCAGACGCATCTTTTGCACATTATCATGTTCCAATCTGACCTAACCTAGTTGCCAAATGAAAATTGGCAAATATTTATTTGGTAAATGTTGGTATGCCAAGTGAATCATAAGTTGGATGGGAAGTAAAATTAGGCAAAAATATTTCGGCGAAATAGAAGTACAAACATCAATTTCGGAAATGATCTACTTTTATCAACCCAAATTCGACGATCAAGACGCAGAAATTAACCTTCTTTAATTCTTACCTAAATGAGTTTGAGTGTACCGTTTCCGAGCTACAAGAAAAAAACTGGAAATACCGATAATTTGACAGGTATTTACTTGGTTCTAAAAAGTTAAGCTCAACTCCTAGTAATATGCGAACTTGGCTTTCACTTTAGGACTAATGAAGATATAATAAAAAAATCCAGCTTGCTAGGAATTCATTCCACATTCCGCTTCACTTAGATCTAATTATCTTTTCCTATTAGAGACTACTGAGAGATTTTTTACTTGTAAATTTTTTTGAGACTCATCATCATCATCATCATCATCATATCAGCCGAAAGACGTCCACTGCTGAACATAGGCCTCCCCCAAAGATTGCCACAATGACCGGTCCTGCGCCACCCGCATTTGAGACTCAAGTGCTCAAAATTGTTACGTAACTATATATTATAAAATTCCAGCTTGCTAGGAATTCATTCCACATTCCGCTTCACTTAGATCTAATTATCTTGTCTTTAATTTTACTTGTAAAATTTTTTGAGACTCAAGTGCTCAAAATTGTTAACTATATATTATTATTGATGGTTATGAAATAAAACTTTACAGGAAAAGCCGGGAAGTAAGGTCTTGCAGGCCGAATAAATGAGGCCTGCATGCCTTTTCCCGCCTGAAGCTTGTATAGTGCTTTTCTCAAACTTTTAATGAAATAAAAAAGAAATTTTGTTAATCAGTTTCAAGTATTCAAGTCTGCCATACTTTGACATTTAAATACAAAAGAAAGGTGCTTTGTAAGCTAAGGCCTGATATTTTGTATGAAATATCTTTAAATCATTGTCCGCTCGTAGAGCCCGAAACATTTCTTTTCATGTTTGAGAAAAATATATATATTTAACTTCACCAGAGTTGATTGGAGTTGAATTGATTGATATCGATTACACACACATGTAACATAAAGAACTAATAACAAAAAACGAAAGGATAACGTAATATGATTTAAGTCAACATTTTCAAGCGAAGGGATTCTCGCGAACGCGATCCCCCTGAAGTTGCAAATATCCTTAAGCTATAGTAAATACTTACTATCAGACAGGTATGCTTGTTCCTCACCGTGCCCTTGGCGGCTAATTTTTTTTTAAAATCTCGCAGTTGCAGATATTTTTTTTTACCAAAAGGAACACTATTTTCGAAATATATTTTTGTGTTTATATAAGATGTGTGGTGTTTGTGTTCGTGACCTCAACCTTGTTAGAATTACATATACATTCGCTGTCCGATAATTTAGACGATCATTGCCTTCCGTATTAAGTACCTAGCATGCTAAAATTAGACCAACTATAAAAAAGTTCGCTGTGAATACCCTCTACGTCGGCGTCGCGTTCTAACTACAGAACAGTTTGTCGCACAGGTAATCGTAAAGGTGACAAGCTGACATCTGTATAGTGATCAACTATCGTAGACTGCAGCGGAGCCTAATACTACATTTCTAAATTATATTACGTCACAAGTTCCAAATAATTTTACCAAACTCCTTGAATTCTGTTTGATACCCTAGTGAAAGATTATTAAGAGATGCAAATTTCACAGTATCCACCCAAGCCAATGGTGGACCACAGTGAACTTCAGCGTGCTATTCAATCCATTGATCTACTGAACGTAGGAATAGTTAGATAGGTATATTTTTCCACGACTAAAATATAAGGTGCACCATTGGGTGCAACAATAAAATTTCATAATGTAATTTTTTAGTGCAGATGGTGCCTTTTTTAGGCTCTAGTGCGAGAAGTGTGTCATTTTACGTCAGATCCAAAACTTCGGAGGGCCATCTGCGCTAAAAAACGTCGTACGAAACACGTGCAAAAACTATTTTACTATTTTATGACTACTGTGAACGAACATATCACTTATAAATTATCTCCTCCTTACCCTAGTATTTGTGGTATTGGTAGCTATTGAGATTACCTCAGAGTTGTAGGAGTAAAACGACTAGATATATAGTTATTTTTTGATGGTCGTTATATAATTTATTTTTTCTAGTATTATTCTTTAAAATATTTGGTGTTCGCCAGGTTCGCTGTTCACCACGCGTGAACAAGGGGGCTGGAATGGGAGAGATGCGCAGAGTGCGCCAGAGGAGCGGCGTGCAGGAGACCAGAGTGCGCGAGGGGGGCGGCGATCACGCTGTGGGCGAGGGGAGCGTAGGCGGCGTGGGACACCACGGCTGGGCTGTGGCGGACGTCCACGCGGGACTGGTGGCTCACGGCGGCGGGAGCGATGGCGTGAGCGACGACCGGGGCGTGCACGGCGTGAGCGAGCACGGGGGCAGCGTGCACGGCGTGGGACACGACGGCGGGGCTAGAGATGACATCCACGCGGGACTGGTGGGAGGTGGCGGCGGGCGCGTGGGCGATGATGGGGGCAGCCAGAGCGTAGTGTCCGAGGGAACGCTTCTTCAGCCAGTGTCCGTGTCCAGCGAGGCCATGGGCGGCCAGACCGTGGGCGGAGTATCCGAGCAGAGGCGAGGCATGAGCGGTGATCAAGGGAGCGTGGGCGACGATGGCGGGGCTGGAGTGCACGTCGACGCGGGACTGGTGCGAGACGGCAGCGGGCAGGGCGTGGGCGACCACAGCAGGGGCCACGACGGAGTGGGCGAGGGGCGCGACGGCGTGCACGAGGGGCGCGTGGTGCTCCAGAGCCTTGGCCTGCAGGTGCAGGGCGCGGGCGCCGATGACCTCGGCGGTGTCCAGAGGGCGGCCGTGCGGGTCCAGCACCAGCGCGGGGTGGTGCGGCGGCTGCGCCAGCGGCAACAGCGACCCGCAAGCCACGGAGGCGAGAGCGAACAACACCACCATCGATCTCATTTTGACGTGGTCTGTGTTGTTGATTCGACGAGTACTAGATCACTTCAAACCTACTGGCTGACTGATACATTTAACCTGCCCTCCACCTTATTTATACTGACCGGAAATTATACAACGGTAAGCGAATTTGGTTCAAAATAAAATTACATACGAACAGTACACAATGTCAGCTGACAATTCGAATGCGACCTCGGCGATTGCTCATTGCGTGTTTGCGGTGGTTGAGCACCGCTGCAGGGTGATAACGCTTAAGGGATGACTCACACTAGACCCTACCGGGTTTCTGCTTGACAAAAAAATACTTACTTATAAATAGTTGGAGAGCTTTTGTATGAGATCTCTAAGTAAATAAAAAATGTAAGAGATTGGATAGGACAAGAGAATTAGATAATTTCCATGAATTAATTCCTGGCAAGCTGGAAATTATTTTAATTTCTTCATTTTGTCCTAACCGTGTGAAATCCAAGTTTGCACATTACCAGGAGTTGAGCTTAATTTTTTAAAGCCAAGTAATTGTCAAATTGTTGTTAATTTTCGGATTTTTCGGTAGGTTGGGTGGAAAACTCATACAGGTAAGAATTAAAAAAGGTTAAATTTGGCATCGAAGTAGTATCTTAATCTTCTTTAAAAATTAATAAATTAGTCTATATTAATATTCCCACTTTTTTCTTTGTGATCGTGATTGATAATGTATATTTATACCTAATATCAGCTGTCTGGTGCTTCTAGTCGTTTAGTTATGTAAAGTTTCACGGTTTTTACTTAATTCTAGATACACCACTGAACCAAGTTTGAAAGTTTAAAAAATAAAAAAAACCCGTCAAGTGCGAGTAGGACTCGCGCGCGAAGGGTTCCGTACCATTATCAATTTATTATTAAAAAAATACAGTTAAATCAACCTACCTCAAAAACTATAGGAGATAATTTAATCAATTTCAAAAATCGTTGATAGAGTTTATTAATGTGCATAACATATATATATTTTTAATTTTATAATAAAAAATAGAGGGGGGGGGACACATTTTTCAGACTTTGAGAGCTGATATCTCGAAAACGATTTGCTTGAATAAAAATGAGATTTATAAACCTTTATATAATTTTCAAAGAACTTTCTATTAATACATACTCTACACGCATATATACAGCTAAAAAAAAATTTTTATCCCTCAGTTACATGTATGAAGGGACCCCAACTCAATGGTTTGTTTTACAATTTAGTATCATAATCCTGTAGCGGTTCATACAACACATATCCTTACCAAATTTCGTTACTGTAGCATTTATAGTTTCTGAGTAAATCGGCTGTGACAGACGGACAGACGGACGGACAGACGGACATGACGAATCTATAAGGGTTCCGTTTTAGCCATTTTGGCTCCGGACCCCTAAAAAGTGTACCTATATACAATATACATACATACATATCTATTAGTTACGCCTACAAATTCTTAAAAGAAGTGGAAAAAATGTTTTTTCGGGGTACCTCCCCTACACGTCATGATGGATGGATTTTGTTTCGTCCTGCCCGTCATACTCATTTCGAACCATTGAGATTTAACCCCTAAATTGGCAATGTCCATCACAATGAAAATAGTCTTCGACCCATTTTTGTATTTATTTACGACAAAATTTTCTAATTTTCTGCTCTATGTACAATGGAGAGGAGGCTAGGCCGCCCGTTTTTTTTTAATTTTCCAATTTAAGGGTTAAACAAAATGAATTTGAATATAAAGTCACTTTTCCTTTGTCCAACATAATAAAATAAAAGAATTTTGAGTGTAACCTCAACCTAAACAGGCTTTTCATCCATAAACTGACAAATTCAAACATGTCCTTTAGAAATCACAATGAGCAGGACGAGGCTATGTATAGTGTGACATATCTTTCAATAGGTACATACTTTATAAAAACTAAGAGTTTACTCAAATAATGTTTTGATGAAGTGATTATTTTCGGAGGTTTACTAATATTTAGCCGAAAATTTTATGTTATATTAAATATCGCAAAATAAAATTTCCATACTTTCATTTGGCATAATCATCAGCATCACATATCAAACTAATGTTACGCAGACGCATCTTTCGCACATTATCATGTTCCAATCTGACCTAAACTAGTTGCCAAATGAAAATTGGCAAATATTAATTTGGTAAATGTTGGTATGCCAAGTGAATCATAAGTTGGATGGGGAGTAAAATCAGGCAAAATTATTTCGGCGAAATAGAAGTACATCAATTCCGGAAATGATGTACTTCTATTAAACCAAATTCGACGATCAAGATACTGTTTCGACGCAGAAATTAACCGTCTTTAATTCTTACCTAAATGAGTTTGAGTGTACCGTTTTCGAGCTACAAAAAAAAAATTGGAAATTACCGATAATTTGACAGGTATTTACTTGGTTCTAAAAAGTTAAGCTTAACTCCTAGTATTATATGCGAACTTGGCTTTCACTTAAGGACTAATGAAGATATTAAAAAAAATCCAGCTTGCTAGGAATTCATTCCACATTTCACGCTTCACTTAGATTTTTTACTTGTAAAATTTTTTGAGACTCAATTGCTCGAAATTGTTAAATATATACTTATTATTATTGATGGTTATGAAATAATACATTACAGGAAAAGTCGGGAAGTAAGGTCTTGCAGGCCGAATAAATGAGGCCTGCAAGCCTTTTCCCGCCTGAAGCTTGTATACGTATAGTGCTTTTCTCAAACTTTTAATGAAATAAAAAAGAAATTTTGTTAATCAGTTTCAATTATTCAAGTCTGCCACACTTTGACATTTAAAAACAAAAGAAAGGTGCTTTGCAGGCTAAGGCCTGATCTGCCGTGCAATTCCTAAACCACAGTAACTGCCAATTTTCCGATTTTTGGTTTATTGGTGATCTATAATCAGCAAATCAAAACGCATAATCCCAATCGATCGGTTTTTAATTTGGAAAACTGGAACATGGAAACTAGAAACACCAAAAGCAGTAAGTGACTAGTTTTTCCTGCACAATGCAATATAAAACGCAGTAAAATGGTCTACGGCTACGGTTTTTGGGCTGATACTGACTAAAACGCAGTACAGGTGTAGATTTTTATGATTTTTAGCATGTAAACTCATAGTATCTCGTTTATAAAGAAACTAATTAAAACACAGTATACAATTTTTATGCTAAAAGTGTTGTACTGCGTTTCCAGTTTCATAGATTAATAAGCATAATTACTAGTTAAGACGCAGTAGGTATAAAGTAACGATATTTAAAGTGGTACACTACTGTTCAAATAAGTATCGTATTGCCATCTAAATTGCAGTAACAAGTTCATTAATGTACACATTATGCTGTATGTTGTATTACTTTCAATAGCAATAATACTAGCTAAAGGACAGTAGCACCCCAGTTTAGGCAGTATTTTTATGTTATTTGACTATTTTAACTGCATTTAGACGTTTATTTTAAGTGGCAATTTCGAGTTACGAGTAGTTCCATCTCGTACCTTCCTTGAAGATAGCTTATAGTGATATCGTTAGAACATCCTGTTTAAGGTAGTAAAATAATTCTTGACCTATTTACAATTTAAAACAACCAAGATGTCGTCTGTTGATAAACGAATAAAAACTTATATAGTTAAACACATAAAGGTATTATTACCAGTGATTGGTTTTTTGCATTCCCCCTATCGGGATTTCGCGTATTAAAAAAAATACGGGTGTGATTATAAAAAATATTTAACACTATTGTATTATACACACCAGAGCATATTTTATGAAACAGAAATATGGCAATATAATTAAAGTTTATTTTCCAAGTTACTGTAGGAGACCCGCCGGGGGAATCCAAAAAACCGATCACTGATTATTACCTAATTATTAGGTCCTTAAAAGACAAAAAAATAACTTTCTCTTTAGTTTGTACACATTTAATTTTGCTATGCGAGTTATGGTTCCTAGGCGGCGGTATCATCTTATTAAGCAATGCCTTGCCAACAAATATCATCGTTATGTCATAATATTGTTACATTTGTTCTTTATTGCGGTACCTCGCCGTAACGTATGAAGTAGATTATACATATGAATTATACCAATACCGCCAATACCGGTCAATAATCGAGTATTTAGACATTTGTATTTACCTGTTTTGGGATTCGATAAGATTGCTACATACTTTTTGGTTTAAGTTTCTTATACGGTAATTCCAGATGCAGTTAACAAATTTCTTTATGTTAGTTTAAATTCAAAGCTAAACATAAAATATGAAAGTAAATTCTTAATCATTTCTTTAATGAATTGCTAGTACGTAATATATAAACGGTGTTATTAAATTAGTCATGGATATTTAAGGGACTTTAATTTACGTCAAAACAATTAAGTTTCACTAGAAATTAAAAAAAAAACATTTACCGAACAAAAAAGAACATTATAATTTATTTTCTAAATAATCATCCCATCATCCATCAGTAATATCCTGTCAAGATGTTTGTTTAACACTGTCTGTCATGGCCTTATTAAAGGCCTCCACAAACCGGCCGGCAGTTCTAGAATTATGACTAAAGAGGTTTCATTTATTTATCTTATTAACAGGGTGCTTTAACGAACCAAATTTGTTTCCTAGTTTTTTTCCAAAAAAACATAACAAAACCTATAACTTGTCATACATAAATATACTCCAGGAGCGGAGTACTATTGTAGCAATAGGTCATAATTGATGACAATTTATTATTTTATAGGGTTTTGTATTATAATATACAGTATTCTAAAGACTTTTTGATTTATAACTGACACGAATACGTAAGAAATGATATTTATTAAAATTAATCGTAGAAGTGCTACGCCATAATCAGTCGTGAGCTTACTCATTGAAATCAATGTAAGGCTAAATATAATGTGCTATTCGCTATGATTACAACCGATACTGGTACCTTAAGTTGACTGTTATTTCATTTCTTAAGAAAATGTGGTAATAAACCTTAATTTTTGTCTAATTTTTGTATTATTGACGACAAATCCCTAAATAAACTGCGTTTTCCAAGTAACTTTTAAATCGTTTTTTACATCCTTCTGTGTCTCACATTGGTATGAAACTTGATAAGCGTGTTTGAATTTCTTAATAATAAAATCATGTAATGCTGTTACAATTTTTTTTTGTATTTTAATTACTTTATTAAAAAAAACTATATTTTACTGCTGTGAATGAAGTTCGTAGCACGAAAATTCAATCAAAATACTAGTTAAATTACAGTACACTAGTCCCTTTTACTGCAGTTTAACCTGTAAAATGCCGCCTATCTCTAATAAGCACGCAAAATTTGTGCAGTAAGTGGTCATTTTACTGTGTCTTAATTAGTAATTGTTATATTTTTCCCTGTTTTTAAAAGCGCAGTACAAACACAGAATTTCGAAAAAAACACATATTTAATTTTAGAAAATGCAGAAGCACGTATTTTTTAATTTATCCTATTGTATGATTTAAATGCTTCATTTTGGACAAAAAAAAATCTCAATAACTATCAAATCTTGGAAAATATATTACTTTAAAACTGTTTTTTGCTGTTATCTCAAAATCGACTTTTGTCAGTTACTGTGGTTTAGGAATTGCACGGCAGATATTTTGTATGAAATATCTTTAAATCATTGTTCGCTTGTACAGCCCGAAACATTTCTTTTCATGTTTGAGAAAAATATATATATTTAACTTCACCAGAGTTGATTGGAGTTGAAGTGATTGATATCGATTACACACACATCTAACATAAAGAACTAATAACAAAAAACGAAAGGATAACGTAATATGATTTAAGTCAACATTTTATAGTAGTAGATTTTTTTCTCTCTCTTGATAATGTCAGACGATTCGAAAGTGCTTATTAATAAGCTTACTTGAATAAAGAATAGTTTGACTTTGACTTTGACTTTCAAGCGATTGGATTCTCGCGAACGAGATTCCCCTGAAGTTACAAATGTCCTTAAGCTATAGTAAATACTTACTATCAGACAGGTATGCTTGTTCTTCACCGTGCCCCTGGCGGCTAAATTTTTTTTTAAATCTCGCAGTTGCAGATATTTTTTTTTACCAAAAGGAACACTATTTTCGAAACTATTTTTGTGTTTATATAAGATGTGTGATGTTTGTGTTCGTGACCTCAACCCTGTTAGAATTACCTATACATTCGCTGCCCGATAATTTAGACGACCATTGCCTTGCATGCTAAAATTAGACCAACTATAAAAAAGTTCGCTGTGAATACCCTCCACGTCGCGTTCTAACTACAAAACAGTTTGTCGCACAGGTATTCGTAAAGATGACAAGCTGACATTTGTATAGTTATCAACTATCGTAGACTGCAGCGGAGCCTAATACTAGATTTCTAAAATATATTACGTCACAAGTTCCAAATATTTTCACCAAACTCCTTGAATTCTGTTTGATCCCCTAGTGAAAGATTATCAAGAGATGCAAATTTCACAGGCTACCCAAGCCAATGGTGGACCACAGTGAACTTCAGCGTGCTATTCAATCCATTGATGGATCGAGATAGTAGTTTCTACTGAACGTAGGAATACATAGGTATAGTTTTCGACGACTAAATATACCCATTGCGTGCAACAATAAAATTTCATACTGTAATTTTTTATGACTACTGTGAACGAACATATCACTTATATTATCTGCTCCTAATTTGTGGTATTAGTAGCTATTGAGATTACCTCAGAGTTGTAGGAGTAAAACGACTAGATATATATTTTTTGATGGTCGTTATATAATTTATTTTTTCTAGTATTATTGTTTAAAATATTTGGTGTTCGCCAGGTTCGCTGTTCACCACGCGTGAACAAGGGGGCTGGAATGGGAGAGATGCGCAGAGTGCGCCAGAGGAGCGGCGTGCAGGAGACCAGAGTGCGCGAGGGGGGCGGCGATCACGCTGTGGGCGAGGGGAGCGTAGGCGGCGTGGGACACCACGGCTGGGCTGTGGCGGACGTCCACGCGGGACTGGTGGCTCACGGCGGCGGGAGCGATGGCGTGAGCGACGACCGGGGCGTGGACGGCGTGAGCGAGCACGGGGGCGGCGTGCACGGCGTGGGACACGACGGCGGGGCTAGAGATGACATCCACGCGGGACTGGTGGGAGGTGGCGGCGGGCGCGTGGGCGATGATGGGGGCAGCCAGAGCGTAGTGTCCGAGGGAACGCTTCTTCAGCCAGTGTCCGTGTCCAGCGAGGCCATGGGCGGACAGACCGTGCGCGGAGTATCCGAGCAGAGGCGAGGCGTGAGCGGTGACCAAGGGAGCGTGGGCGACGATGGCGGGGCTGGAGTGCACGTCGACGCGGGACTGGTGCGAGACGGCAGCGGGCAGGGCGTGGGCGACCACAGCAGGGGCCACGACGGAGTGGGCGAGGGGCGCGACGGCGTGCACGAGGGGCGCGTGGTGCTCCAGAGCCTTGGCCTGCAGGTGCAGGGCGCGGGCGCCGATGACCTCGGCGGTGTCCAGAGGGCGGCCGTGCGGGTCCAGCACCAGCGCGGGGTGGTGCGGCGGCTGCGCCAGCGGCAACAGCGACCCGCAAGCCACGGAGGCGAGAGCGAACAACACCACCATCGATCTCATTTTGACGTGGTCTGTGTTGTTGATTCGACGAGTACTAGATCACTTCAAACCTACTGGCTGACTGATACATTTAACCTGCCCTCCACCTTATTTATACTGACCGGAAATTATACAACGGTAAGCGAATTTGGTTCAAAATAAAATTACATACGAACAGTACACAATGTCAGCTGACAATTCGAATGCGACCTCGGCGATATATTGCGTGTTTGCGGTGGTTGAGCACCGCTGCAGGGTGATAACGCTTAAGGGATGACTCATACTAGACCTTACCGGGACTCTGTTTGAGAAAAAAATATTTACTTATAAATAGTTGGAGAGCTTTGAAATGAAATTAAATGAAATTAAATGAAATGAAATAAAATGAAATGAAATATATTTATTCAAAGAGCAACATTAATATTACAATGCATATGGGTCCTGAGCTAGGAATCCCTGTGTTACAGGACCCAAAGAAGTAACAATTTAATTTAGCAGAATTTCGTACCTACAAAGGAAACTTAGAAGGTATTACCTACTTATAATATAAGTTATAACTAGTGGTACACTAAAGAATATACAGATAATAGAAGATATATAATTATAAGGTAATCGCCTTTGTATGAGATCTCTATGCAAATAAAAAATGTAATCGATTGTATAGAACAAGAGAATTAGATTATTTCCATGAATTAATTCCTGGCAAGCTGGAAATTATTTTAAAGTCTTCATTTTGTCCTAACCGTGTGAAATTCAAGTTTACACATTACCAGGAGTTGAGCTTAATTTTTTAAAGCCAAGTAATTGCCAAATTATTGTTAATTTTCGGATTTTTCGGTAGGTTGGGTGGAAAACTCATACAGGTAAGAATTAAAAAAGGTTAAATTTTGCATCGAAGGAGGGTCTTAATCTTCCAATTAGCTTTACAGGTCCTGTCAAAATTTGAAAATGAATAAATTAGTCTTGTAAGCTATTTCCTGTAAGTTATTTATTGGGGGAACGCTACCGGAACATTAACCTGCAGCTCCAGCTAAGGGAAATGTGGTGAATGAGCACATTGGATGCTCGACAGCCCGCCCGAGTCCGGTCGAGCGTCCCTCCGTAACATATCATAATATAATATATGATTATATCATAAGTTATTTCCGAAAGTAATCACTTTGAAAAAAAAAAAATCAGTAAGCCCCTAGTTTTTTAATTACCTATTGAAAGATGTCACACCATTGGGTTCAAAATGAAAACGAAATGACCCCCACTGTAAGTATTGGGGAGGTACATGCCGTGAAAAAAAAAATATTGCCGCTTCTTTCTTTGTTGTCGTCATTGATAATTTATTTATTTATTTATTCAGCTTTATTGCACAATCAATGAAAAAAGTACCAATGGTGGACTTAATGCCTTCTGACATTCTCTACCAGTCAACCATTGGGTCAAACAAAAACTTGTATATTTATACCTGATATCAGCTGTCTGGTGCTTCTAGTCGTTTAGTTATGTAAAGTTTCACGGTTTTTAATTCTAGATACACCACTGAACCAAGTTTGAATGTTTAAAAAAAAATAAAAAATTGTACCTATACGTACACGTGTATATACGTATCTATTAGTTACACCTACAAATTCTTAAAAAAAGAAGTGGAAAAAATGTTTTTTCGGGGTACCTCCCCTACACGTAATGATGGATGAATTTTGTTTTCGTCCTGCCCGTCATACTCAGTTCGAACCATTGAGATTTAACCCTTAAATTGGCAATGTCCATCACAATGAAAATAGTCTTCGACCCATTTTTGTATTTTTTAAAGACAACATTGTCTAATTTTCTGCTCTATTACAATGGCGAGGAGGCTAGGCCGCCCGATTTTTTTAATTTGCCAATTTAAGGGTTAAACCAAATGAATTTGAAAATAAAGTCACTTTTCCTTTGTCCAACATAATAAAATAAAAGAATTTTGAGTGTAACCTCAACCTAAACAGGCTTTTCATCCATAAATTGACAAATTCAAATATGTCCTTTAGAAATCACAATGGGCAGGACGAGGCTATGTATAGTGTGACATATCTTTCAATAGGTACTTTATAAAAACTAAGAGTGTACTCAAATAATGTTTTGTTAAAGTGATTATTTTCGGAGGTTTACTAATATTTAGCCGAAAATTTTATGTTATATTAAATATCGCAAAATAATATTCCCATACTTTCATTTGGCATAATCATCACATAGCAAACTAACGTTACGCAGACGTATCTTTCGCACATTATCATGTTCCAATCTGACCTAACCTAGTTGCCAAATGAAAATTGGCAAATATTAATTTGGTAAATGTTGGTATGCCAAGTGAATCATAAGTTGGATGGGAAGTAAAATTAGGCAAAAATATTTCGGCGAAATAGAAGTACATCAATTTCGGAAATGATGTACTTCTATTAACCCAAATTCGACGATCAAGATACTGTTTCGACGCAGAAATTAACCTTCTTTAATTCTTACCTAAATGAATTTGAGTGTACCGTTTTCGAGCTACAAGAAAAAAACTGGAAATTACCGATAATTTGACAGGTATTTACTTGGTTCTAAAAAATTAAGCTCAACTCCTAGTAATATGCGAACTTGGCTTTCACTTTAGGACTAATGAAGATATTAAAAAAAATCCAGCTTGCTAGGAATTCATTCCACATACCGCTTCACTTAGATCTAATTATCTTGTCCTACTCGTATTAGAGACTACTGACAGATTTTTTAGATATAAAATTTTTTGAGAGTCAAGTGCTCGAAGTTGTTAAATATTAGTACATTATGTTATACAATGTTTTTTATCACACTTGCCGACAAAAAAATAAGTTTTAAGATATCATATTATTAAATGATGTACTGACATTTCCATTACTCCCTAGGGAATTTCACTTTTCCATTACTCCCGCTACGCGCGCAAGCAATGGCGCGCTTAGACAGCAAGTGTGATGAAAATATTATTATTGATGGTTATGAAATAATACATCACAAGAAAAGCCGGGAAGTAAGGTCTTGCAGGCCGAAAAAATGAGGCCTGCAAGCCTTTGCCCGCCTGAAGCTTGTATAGTGCTTTTCTCAAACTTATAATGAAATAAATAATCACCAAATTAAAAATTTAAAAAACCGACTTCAACCGGTTTCTCCAAGATTCCCGATTTGTTTCCATCATTGGTTTCCTCAAATCCTACTTTCTGAATGCAAATTCTTGTAAATGAATGAAAATTACCAAAAGCGCCATACATGTACCTATAACAATTGAAGAGATCCCTCGATTTCTCTAAGATCCCATCATCAGACCGCAACTTGGTGCCAATGGGACCATCTCGGGGTAATACACGTTCGATCACAAAAAGAAATTTCAAAATCGGTTCACTATTCTCGGAGATATATGGTAACATACATACAACAAAAAAAAAAAAAAAATTCAGTCGAATTGAGAACCTCCTCCTTTTTTGAAGTCGGTTAAAAATAAATTTTGTTAATCAGTTTCAAGTATTCAAGTCTGCCATATTTTGACATTTAAAAACAAAAGAAAGGTGCTTTGCAGGCTAAAGCCTGATATTTTGTATGAAATATCTGTAAATCATTGTTCGCTCGTAGAGCCCGAAACATTTATTTTCATGTTTGAGAAAAAAATATATATTTAACTTCACCAGAGTTGATTGGAGTTGAAGTGATTGATATCGATTACACACACATCTAACATAAAGAACTAATAACAAAAAAACGAAAGGATAACGTAATATGATTTTTCTCAAACTTGCTACGGAATGTTGATGTTACTTACTTTAAATTAAACCCGGAAATACTATGTACCCGGTGTCATATGCTAAGATGATATGTAAAGAGATTTCATGTATTTATTTCACACCTAGGACTGCAAACAAACCGTCTTCTGTTTTGAAACGTCAAATTGTGACACTAGGTCTTGACATTCAGCCACAGAAAAAAAAATAACCTAAGAATTTAATGTCTATACCACCAGGTAAAAGAATACCTCAAACAGTTTAAAAAAAAAGTTAGGCGCGAATGTTTTTTTTAATGTTGTACGATACTGTACTATTGGTTTATTTACAAATGAAATAGTATGGTTCGGCGAAATCAGTTCGTTTTATTTCATGGCAAGTTTGAGAAAAGCACTATACAAATCTCGGCGAGAAACAGGGTTACAGGCCGCGTATTCCTATCAGGCTCCAGTTCCTTCGGCCAGATATATCTACTTGGCCTGTAACCCTTCGTTTCCCGTCCTCTATAGTAATGTACTATAAGTCAAAATTTTCAAGCGATGGGATTCTCGCGAACGCGATCCCCCTGAAGTTGAAAATGTCCTTAAGCTATAGTAAATACTTACTATCAGACAGGTATGCTTGTTCCTCACCGTGCCCCTGGCGGCTAAATTTTTTTTAAAATCTCGCAGTTGCAGATATTATTATTATTAAGTACCTAGCATGCTAAAATTAGACCAACTATAAAAAAGTTCGCTGTGAATACCCTCCACGTCGCGTTCTAACTACAGAACAGTTTGTCGCACATGTATTCGTAAAGGTGACAAGCGTAGACTGCAGCGGAGCCTAATACTACATTTCTAAATATTACGTCACAAGTTCGCTGAAATAATTTTAGCAAACTCCTTGAATTCTGTTTGATCCCCAAGTGAAAGATTATTAAGAGATGCAAATTTCACAGTATCCACCCAAGTCAATGGTGAACCACAGTGAACTTCAGCTTGCTATTCAATCCATTGATGGATCGAGATAGTAGTTTCTACTGAACGTAGGAATAGATATGTATATTTTTCCACGACTAAATATAAGGTGCACCATTATGTGCAACAATAAAATTTCATAATGTAATTTTTTAGTACAGATGGTGCCTTTTTTAGGCTCTAGTGCGAGAAGTGTGTCATTTAACGTCAGGTCCAAAACTTCGGAGGGCCATCTGCTCTAAAAAACGTCGTACGAGACACGTGCAAAAACGAAATTCGTAACTCGTGTCGATTTAAAACACTCCCTATCGGTCCTGTTTTAAAACATCGCCACTCGTTTCGAATTTCATGTTTTTCGCACTTGTGTCGTAATGTACTATTTTATGACTACTGTGAACGAAAATATCACTTATTATTATCTCCTCCTTACCCTAGTATTTGTGGTATTGGTAGCCATTGAGATTACCTCAGAGTTGTAGGAGTAAAACGACTAGATATATATTTTTTGATGGTCGTTATATAATTTATTTTTTCTAGTATTATTCTTTAAAATATTTGGTGTCCGCCAGGTTCGCTGTTCACCACGCGTGAACAAGGGGGCTGGAATGGGAGAGATGCGCAGAGTGCGCCAGAGGAGCGGCGTGCAGGAGACCAGAGTGCGCGAGGGGGGGCGGCGATCACGCTGTGGGCGAGGGGAGCGTAGGCGGCGTGGGACACCACGGCTGGGCTGTGGCGGACGTCCACGCGGGACTGGTGGCTCACGGCGGCGGGAGCGATGGCGTGAGCGACGACCGGGGCGTGCACGGCGTGAGCGAGCACGGGGGCAGCGTGCACGGCGTGGGACACGACGGCGGGGCTAGAGATGACATCCACGCGGGACTGGTGGGAGGTGGCGGCGGGCGCGTGGGCGATGATGGGGGCAGCCAGAGCGTAGTGTCCGAGGGAACGCTTCTTCAGCCAGTGTCCGTGTCCAGCGAGGCCATGGGCGGCCAGACCATGCGCGGAGTATCCGAGCAGAGGCGAGGCATGAGCGGTGATCAAGGGAGCGTGGGCGACGATGGCGGGGCTGGAGTGCACGTCGACGCGGGCCTGGTGCGAGACGGCAGCGGGCAGGGCGTGGGCGACCACAGCAGGGGCCACGACGGAGTGGGCGAGGGGCGCGACGGCGTGCACGAGGGGCGCGTGGTGCTCCAGAGCCTTGGCCTGCAGGTGCAGGGCGCGGGCGCCGATGACCTCGGCGGTGTCCAGAGGGCGGCCGTGCGGGTCCAGCACCAGCGCGGGGTGGTGCGGCGGCTGCGCCAGCGGCAACAGCGACCCGCAAGCCACGGAGGCGAGAGCGAACAACACCACCATCGGTTTCATTTTTTCCGTGGTCTGTGTATTTTCTGGCGAACAAAGATCACTTCAAACCGTGTCGGTCGACTGATACATTTGGCCTGCCCTCCACGCTTTTTATACTGACCGGATATAATAAACGTAAGGTGAATTCGGTTCAAAATAAAATCACCTAGAACAATGTCAGTTGTCAAATTGGAGTGCGACCTCGGAGAGTGCGTATGCGCCGGTCTGAGTGGAGGCATTTCGCGGTCGACGTATGTAGTGCGCAACGGTGATCGCCCGCGAAGCCTTTAATTTATGATCTTACTTCTTGATTACAAATTACTTTATACCTATAATTTATAAATAGTTACTTTTAAGTCCATCACTACTGCGGGAAAATATCTACCTATATTTTTTACTGATCCTATAAAATACCTCAATAGATACCTTTAGGCACACTTCAAGACAGTTCATCTCCTGGCGCTTCTTAGTTACTTAAAGTTTCATTTTGAATTGACAGGTCAGCTTTTAATAGGAAACGATTGTACAATTTCACCGCCCATTAGCAAGGATTGGACAAACGCCCGTCACTTTGAAAACATAACCCTGTTCCGTACAGTAGAGACTTCCTTTTCTTATCACATCACATCATCAGCCTATGTTAGTCCACTGCTGGACGTAGGCCTCTCCTATTAACTATGCGTATAGACGCATTAGGAGGTAAATGCCCATACCCTTGTCTTATGATGTTAACATATTTTTATTGTATAAAATATGGTTTTAATAGCTCTATCATAGAGTATCTATTTAAGACATCCCAACTCCTTCTTACTTGTATACATCACGTTTATGAATGTATGATATTGTTTACTAATAATAATTTAATATCAAAAATTCTAAATAGTTTATTCGTTACAATCATGATGTGTACAAGAAAAAGTGTTGGGATATCCTAAATAAATACTTTGTGTTATTGTTATTAAAAAAATATCTTATTAAATGAAATATGTTAATATCATAAGATAAGGAAGTCTCTACTGTACGGAACAGGGTTATGGTTTCAGAATGACGGGCGTATGTCCGATCCTTGCCCAGTAGACAATGCTTGTTTTAACTATAAAAGTACCTAACTTAAGTTTTAGAGGCTGCCAATATTCTTCACTCAATAACTTTAAATTTTCTCAAAATGCTAGAAAATATAGTTAAATTATGTCCGATCCTTGCCCAGTAGACAATGCTTGTTTTAACTATAAAAGTACCTAACTTAAGTTTTAGAGGCTGCCAATATTCTTCACTCAATAACTTTAAATTTTCTCAAAATGCTAGAAAATATAGTTTTAGTACCTAGAATGAATTGTGACTCGTTAAAAAGAGTTTCTATATTAATTGACTGTTATGCAATGTTATACTTGATTGGCTACTTTTTGGTACATAGGTAAGTTATAAAGAATAAATACATTGTGATATGAGTGCATTAATTGATACCATACTACGGTACATGATACGGACGGACATAGCGAAACTATAAGGGTTCCTAGTACTACGGAACCCTAAAAAGCTAGGAATTGAGCATATTGTCACTGAGAAACTGTATGTAAATATTTTTTCTTCATATTACATACTACCTACGTCATTCGTAAATAATTACTGCCTTGTTTACAGACACAGGTGTCGTAGTAAACGTTTAAGGGTGTTAACACACTAGCGCGTGGCTAGCGAGTTTTATTGACAGGCAATATACTGCGAGCTACTCGTAGCAATGTGCCGAGAAGAAGAAATGAATGAAGTGGAATCGGGAATGTTCTTTTCTCTTGGAAAGTTTTTAGTATTTTTCTTCGCACGTTCATTGCCAAGCCTTGGGCACTGGTCTCAGGTACGAAGCTATGAACTATCGGCTATAAACACAAACAAAAGATACGCAATCCTGTGTAAATAAAAGAGACACGGCGATACTCGCCCAGCTATCAGCTATCACAGCCGGGCGAGTATCGCCGTGTCTCTTTTTTTTACACGGGAGTGCGTATCTTTTGTTCATGTTTATAGTTCATAGCTTAGTAGCTCGCGGTGAGAGGAGTGCCTTAGAGCCAATTTCTTTGGCATTTGACCAGTTGATGCAGTCACCAGTGTGAAACTCAAATGGGTCAAAATTATTTTCGTCGTCTTGTTTCATACCACTCTGTCACGCTTTTAGTTGCTGTCTCGACTCAGTATATAAAAAAAAATCGATGCACTTGTAGTTCTATTTCGCACTAGATTTTAATCCATACATCAGAAATCGAAAACAAAACATCATCTCATACAAAAATCACCACTTCGTCACGTTTTTTAGGGACACAAAATAAGACAACGAAAATAATTTTGACCCAAATATCATACGTCGTGACCGTTGACTCTCCAGAACTGAACGAGAATATTCTCAGTAGCAACTTAAATGAGAATTTTCTTACGAAGTAATTTAAGGAAATTTTGACAATGTTCTGCAAATTTTACATACATTGCTAGTTCCCCGTGTACGAGTTTTACAAAAATCGCTTTGAAATCGGTCAAGTGTGATAAGGCTCTAAGCGTTATGAAGTACAACGCACGCGCCAAAGGCTGCGTCGGCGCGCGGCGGTCACTCGAGCGCGACCACTGAGAATTAATCATGCTATACTTATCGGTTCCGGGTTGCTAGGAGGTACTACCGGTACGCTCAATTAGCGTGAAACTATTTTGCCTACTACATACCTTTTTTTTTAACGTTGGGGAAATGCGTTTATGCATGACGCCTAGTCCAGGGGAAACCGGGGGGCTATGACGGGCTAACTACTAGTGGACTACCGTCTAAACCCACCAACGAAAGCCGGCTCCGCCTTTTGGTGGAGCGCCGCGGGATCGCTATCAGCATTCGACCGCACGCAAATGCCTACTACATACCTAGCAAAGATGGCATTCTGCAATCGTATACCATAAACGATAAGTAATAGATGTATTAAAATTACAGATTCGAACGAAAAATCACGTGACCTTGATGATGGAAATGGCCGCTTGATTTTTCATTAATCACTCTGTCAATCTGTTAGTCTCGAATGACATCTTAAACGATTGCACAATGGCATCTTGGCTAGGTTTGCTAGTTGTTTAAAGCTTTTATTTTCTATGTTGCTGATCTGCAAGATTTGACTTAATGAAATACAAAAAGTGGACTTTCTTCATTAGCCACCTAATGAAAAAGAAGAGAGGTATAAGCGTAGGTAATAGTTTTTTGCCGCTGTTCCGTAGTAGCTAAAATTGATGCAAAAGCGGAATCCTTATAGTTTCCTCATGTCCGTCTGTGCGTCTACCTATCCATATGAAATATACATTCTACTTAAAGTCAATAGGGAATCAGATCAGATCAGATTCAGATCGTGTATTTTGTAATCCGGCTCATGATTCTGAAGTCAAATAAAATCTCTTTTACACGTAAATCTGTGAGGTGAAATTGTGACGACAACCTGATTTTGGTCGGTTTCAGCTTGTAAAAAAATTCTAGCATTGTAAATATTTACTTTGACAAGGTCTTGTACACTACCGTGTAGGGACACGCAATATAACCTGGGAACCTTATTCATATTAACATGATCAATAACAACGTATCTTCTAACAACACTACGTCTAAATCTAAGACTGTGTTAGGTATATATCTAGAATCTTTGGTTTACAATTTAAAAAAAAACTCATAAACAGTAAAATGTACCTACATAAATGAAACAACAATTTTTCTCAATCGTTTATTTTTACCTTGTTTTATTATAAATCGTAGCATTTATGTATGACTCGTAACGTCTTTTACTACACCAACTAATAAACATATATAATTTTTTTTTTAAATCATGCCGGTACATGAGGAGGTCTATGTTCAGCAGTGGACGACTTAAGGTTGAGATGATGATGATGATGACAGTACACATTTTGGAAGTTGGTGATCGCTGTTATCTGTGGGTGAATAGTTTGAATACGTAACTTTTCTGAAAGTGAATTATATAACAAACTATTCGGAGTTTCGTCTATCACATAATTTCGCCAGAAACAGTACGCCGAGTTATTTTGCATGTCTGTTTAGTCGAGTGATATTACACACTTATTATTCACAAAAATGGAATAAGCTCCAGATAAAGTGATCCCATTTCGTAAACTGGAATACAGACAGACCTGTCTGTGATTCAATATTTTTATTTTGTCTTTGTGAAAATGAGAACGAATGACTTCATAGAACTTGATAGTAGGAGAATTACGTTATTTTCCTTTAATATGTGTGTCCTTGTAACCTTGTTTCATTGAATATTTTTATAAATAATGTTTGATAATATTGTGGCTTTAAGTAACTTATCATAGCAATGAGAGGGTATCTATGAATAAAATAAATAAATAATAATAAAGAAATAAATATCTTGGGACATCTTACACAAATCAACCTAGTCCCACGGTAAGCTCAATTAAGGCTTGTGATGTGGGTACCAAGCGACGATATATATAACAGATAGATACATATAGATACTTAAATACATAGACAGCCATGACCTAGGAACAAATATTTGTGATAAATAAATACACAAATAATGCCCTCGCTGGGATTCGAACCCGGAACCTCCAGCTTCGTAGGCAGGGTCGCTACCAACTAGGCTACGGAGGCTGACAGATAAAAAGAGTCGATGTTAACATAAAATTGTATAATAATATTCATAGTTTTCATACACATTCTCATTCATTAATTTGGCTCAAAATGCAACACCTTGACTACGACTTTTAACTTTTAAGTACCTAGTTTATTATTTAAATTATAAATAAAATGAAATAAAACTATGAAAACGGATAAACTCGCGTATATTAACTAATTTTAACTTCATTCCGACGTTTCGAACACTTTACAGGGTTCGTGGTCTGCGGATGACTCCATCCGCAGACCACCAACCGTATCCGTGACCGTATCCGTTTTCATAGTTTTATTTCATGAGTAGGTAATCCTCGCGGTAACCGAAGAAAATATTATATAAATAAAATGTTTGTGTTTTTTTCGCTGTTTACATTCTGATGATGTAACACATCTAATACAATCAATAACCAAGCAAAGAAAATGTAAGTTCTATTTTTCAATAGGTCTGGGTTCGATTCTGAAACAAAAGCTTTTTTTAAATACATGCGTGCGTTTAACTTGACTCTAAAATGGACGCCATGGTTCCTAAGATCGAATTTATCTATCTGTTATAGTTTTAGATTCCTCTTCACTGGCCCTTTTGAATTGACCACCAAAAGCAGAATTTATTTGTAACTTGTCAACAAGTGCCTACGAGAAATAGTTGCACATTATTTAGTCGAACGTACTTCATAACATTTTTTATCCCCAGTTCAGTCTTGATATAAATACCTTCTAAGTAGTACCTAAGGAAATTGAATTGGTCGTGTCGATAAACATGTCTTTTTTTATATAATTTAATTCTACTAATTATTGCGTCACATAATAATCTCTTAACAGTAACAAAGCGTAGGCAGGCGTTGTTTAAGTACGTCCGGAATCGAATTACCAACTGTCAAAACAATTTATTCGACGAAATAGGATTTCATTTGCATCTTAATCTATCGGTTCTTGATCAATCTAGGTTATTTAGTCATGTATGTATTTAATCCGGTCAGGTCTTTCCTGAAACCAATCATCTATGAAATTTAAACATTAAATTCTGTAACATTTCAAAAAATGTGCTGCATAACTTTCTGACCCAAAAGTGCACATTTTCTGACGTATACTGCTATTTCCTCGATAAAAAATGTATCTAATGGGAAATAATACATTTTTAATAAAATACGGATTCAAATATCTTTATTTATTGTATTTGAAGGTTAGGAAGTTGAACAGTAATAATTTAAATAACAATGATTAATTATTACAAAAGGGGCGATTAAGGAGTGACAAGTAGTCGATTCATAAAGTACCTATTAATTTGATTGACGTCTGGTTGACATAACTAAAGGCTGAAGAGCTGTCGACTTCCTCGCTAAATGCATCAGCATTACGATATAGCGACGAAATGTCACCAGCATCCTCAGTACAATGCCACAATCTTAGATATAGGTTAGATTAATTACATTTAATTTATGTATATAAATTGAACTGTTTTTAAAATAAAGAACGATAATAAAAAATTGCAACAAAAGCAGTAAACATCCTTTTTAAGGATTTTCAGAGTTCGTACAGGTACCGTAAACTTCGGTCTAAGTATCAGACCATTGCTCATTGCATATGTCTACGGGAACTTTGTAACGTATATCTAAGAGGTAGAGAATTGTTTATACATAATTACACCTTTAGTGTCACGCATACCTACAGGTTGTTGGCACATCAATATACATAATATAAACAGAAGGTAAGTTAGGTCATTAGCGCAATAATAACAATACAGAGTTTAAAAATATTCAACCGGCGTGATTTCAACTCACTTGACCTATTTTTAAAGTCTGAAGCTCTAGGTAATCTAATAGTGTTTGTCACAGTAGGACGTCGACCGTCACGCACCGCTAATAGGAGTATTAGCTTTTTGCTAGACGACGCTTTTTCAGATAAATCCGGAAACCTTGAAAATAAAATTCACGACAACCTCCAGTGAAAGTAAAGAAATAATAATTTCGCATGTCTGCGATAAAGGTCCTCGTGAAGTGATAAAGGTTTTAGCATAGTGATTACTGTGATTAGCAGAGATCGGACAAATATGCGTCATTGTTCGCAATAATAATTGTTGTTTAAATGAATAAGTAACAGTAGATTGTTAACCAAGGGTGGAAAAGCAGCCACTACCGACGATGTAGTTAGTGCGACAATAGTGCGAGTCGGAAATGGGTGCCTTTCACCCGAGTTAAACACTCTACTTTTCATTACGAATGAATGGAAAGAAAAAAACATAAAAGTATTAATTGAATGCAATAGTTACTAGTATTAGTATTTATTTTTAAGTATAAATTCATATATAGTAGTATAACATTATTCCGTCGCTTACCTACGCGTATTAAAATTAAAAAAAAACTTGATAGGTTTGTTCCTCTTGGTCACCGCTATATAAAACCAAAACACTTAAATTTTAACCGAAAAATTAAAATAATTTAATGAATTGACATATTTAACTTACGATTATCGCTACAAAAAAACAAAAACAAGAAACCAAGAATTACTTTTTTACTTCGAGTTACTTTTTAAATAAGAGTATTGTTGGCACTTTGTTCTGCTTGGTGCTTACAATTTTACAAGGCGAGCACTAATAGGAAACCCAAGGGTCGCGATGCATCGTTTTCCATCCGTATCATAGAAAAACAACAACCCACTTTCCGAGCATGAGTAATGAAAACGAATAATTTTTTGAAATTTGATTTCTTAGCTCTAAGGTGACTTTTTGCAATGGTTTTCATAGTTGGGTCAAAATTCTTTTAGTTGAACATATTGCGAAAACGCAAATCAAATTATTTAGTAACTAAATATTTTGATTTGTACTTTTAATTTTTCCCCAGTAGTAGTAGTCTTTTAGTTGTTTTATTTTGTGTAGGTACAGTCAAGGGCATTAATATATATACACTTCTCCATACTGATCCCTTACAAATATGTCTATATATTAATGCACTCGACTGTACCTAAAAAACGTGACACAGTTGTGATTTTTGTATGAGATGATGATTTGTTTCCAATTTTTGATGTATGAATTAAAATCTAGCGTGAAAATGAAATACAAGTGCACCGGATTTTTTTTATACTGAGTCGAAACAGCAACTAAAAGCCCGACAGAGTGGTATGAAACAAGACAACGAAAAGAATTTTGACCCAGTTATTTACCAGTGCCAAAAAGGTAATTTTCTGAAAATGATTAAATGATTAATTATTTAATCATTTTTGAAGTCATATCCACATTATTGCGAATAATGACGCACATTTGTCCGATCTCTGGTGATTAGTGACGATTTCTAGGGGTCGGTCGATGACCTCGCCCCATCTCGGTCACAGTCCAGGCAAGAACCTGAGCTTGACGTGATTGAGGCACTTATTAATATAAAAGATTAACTCACTTGCCCTCGCGGACGAGGGTTGACGGGATAACTCTAGGAACTATAATCTGGGAGATACTGTTGCTGTCAGTACTTACCTACATATAGAAGCGGCGAGGTTCAGATATACAGGGTGATTGGTAGACCGATGCAAAGCTTTAAGGTGAAGTAAGTATAGACCATTTAAGCCATTGTTGTCTTTGATGAATTCTGACTATTTTTTTTAATTAATTTTTTGGTGTTTTTGGACAAAATACTTCTTAGGCACTTTTCCTTCTCTGTGGCGTAATGCTTTTGTTATTCCTCTCCCTAAAGTTCCTATTCCTAATTTGCTTAAGGATTTTCGCCCTATTTCCATTCTACCGTTCCTATCCAAAGTCCTAGAAGCTATCGTGCATAAGCAGTTTTCTGAATTCATCTTCTCCAATCAGCTCCTCTCGCCGCTCCAATCTGGTTTTCGCCGAGGTCACAGTACTACTACTGCTCTGCTTAAGGTAGTTGATGATGTAAGGCCAGGTATGGAATCATCTCTGGTTACCGTACTCGTTATTGACTTCTCCAACACCTTTAACGTAGTGATCCATAAGCTTCTCCTATCTGCACTTGTTCACTTAAATATCTCTTCATCAGTGGCTGAGTGGTTCACGTCTTACCTGCAGGGAGTGCAGGGCCGTCGTCAGGTGGTTCATGTTGACAGGTCGTTCTCGGACTGGTGTAATCTTACTTCTGGCGTTCCACAGGGTGGCATTTTATCTCTTCTTTTCTCAATTTTCATTAATCTTATAATATTACACCCAACATAAAGTGCTCCTATCATTTATATGCTGATGATCTGCAACTATATGCTCAGGCAGAGCCTGGCGACGTGGATAGTGCCATCTCGAAGCTGAATGAAGACCTAAACAGCATCTCATCTTGGTCCAATATGTTTGGGATAGCCGTAAACCCTTCCAAATGTCAGGCTATAATCATAGGAAACCCGCGCTCATTATCTTACCCTACTCAAGTCTCATCGATTCTCTTTAACAATAACACTATACCCTTCTCTTCACAGGTGAAAAATCTGGGGCTCATTATAGACTGTGGCTTAACTTGGGATCCTCTAGTTTCTGATATTTGCTGTAGGGTGACTAATATCTTGCGTTTTCTTTATAGGTTTAAACACTTCTTACCGATTCCCACCAAAATTCTTGTTATTCAAAGTATCGTGTTGCCGGTCATAGATTATAGTGATGTATGCTCTACCAATAATATGTCGCAGTGAAACCTGGATCGACTTGAACGACTTCTTAATAACTGCATTCGATTTATTTTTGGCCTACGAAACTACGACCACGTGTCTGCCTATCGTCGGCAGCTTCACTGGATGCGGATTTGAGAGCGCAGGAGTGTTAAAATTTTGTGCACACTGTTTTCTATCTTACATGACCCTGCTGCGCCTCATTACTTAAAATCCAAATTCAACTTTGTCACCGTCAGGCCAGGCTGCGAGCTTCGTTCTTCCCGTCAACTAATTCTTAGTGTCCCCTATCATCGCTCAGTCTCATTCTCTAGCTCCTTCACTGTGCAAGCCATCCGACTTTGGAATGCTCTCCCTATAGATATACATCAAGCTCAAACTAAATTCACCTTTAAGCACAAGTTGCACAAGCATCTCTTTGACAATTCTCAAGATTAATGTTCTGGTACTTTAGTGAATAGCAGGTATATTATTATTATATTATATTATTATATATTTTGATATTTATAGCTTTATCATTTATATATTGCATATCTATAGAAACTATATTATTATTAGCAAGTACTCATATTTTGTTAGTGTATTAAAGTATGAACTCTTCACATCCCGCACCATTAATGTTTATCTGTTTGGCCTGTAGGTTGACTGGTAGAGAATGCCTTATGGCATTAAGTCCGCCTGTTGTTTTTTACTGTGCAATAAAGTTTAAATAAATAAATAAAAATACCTACCCAAAATTTAAAATGAACTGCTAATTTTTTACCAAGTTAAGCGATAAACATACTATTTTTTATTTTATTTAATTAAAGTAACGTGTAAACAATCTAACAAAACATAATAAAAGCCTCTGTTTCATGAAAGTTTTTTTTTACAGAATTTTGAATTTCATGATCCAAAATTGAAAAAAATTACAATTACAATACCACTTTTAACATCGATCATGGATCGTTCACAGAAAAATATAATTTGTTCATTCTCAAAAGTTGTTACACAAAATTTTACTTCGTAACACTATGACGTTAAATTTTGTTTGTTTTTAAGGTATTTGATTAACTATGTACAATTTATTTGCAATCGACCCATAAGGCAGTAGTATTAAGTTAATGTCGTGGAAAGAAATGGGAAAAACTTGTTCATTTTCATACATCGTCTACGTGTGTTTTGAGGTAAAATAAACCGATTTAGGGGGTATGCGTTATTCATTCCTAAAATTCTGAAATTAGGGACTCCCTACCTCTATGGCCACGAAGTCCATGAACAGGTGCTTTTGAGTACAGCTTCGAAATATCTGCTACCGGAAGGAACTAGTACATTAACTACTTATACTATTAACCAAGATGAGCTATAGAGCTCTTCTTGTTTAATAGAGGCCTGTTCATTTGTTGCATTTATTTGACGAAAGTCACGAAAGGTCGATGATGGCATCCATACCATTCACAGTGGAAATGAAATATTTCCAATCTGTCCAGCTGGGCTCATTCGATACATCTTAGGAAGTGTTTTAACGTTTAAAGTAACTAAGTAGAACTTTACATGTGTAGTTCGATATAGTGTTAATTTATTATGCATGTGTTCCACTATAGTAAAACAAAAACGTAGACAAGATTTAGGCCGACTTACCTTATTAAAAACAATGAAAATTAGCCTTTATATTTTTAATAAAAGGGTCCACTTTGTGGCTACTGTTAGAACGGAATTTGGTGTATCTTTATTTACGAATTATAAATCGGAACTTCTGTCTGGTAAGCGGTAAAGAGGGACGTTTTACTGAAAGGGTTCACAGATCTAGTTTTTGCCTAGTTCCTAACTCTAGTTTTTAATAGTTTAAACATTTCAACCCGCATAAATTATTATATAATTTGGTTAAACGCTATTAGCCATTAATAATGATATAAAAGGAAATTGCTTGTAAGGTATTCATGCCAATACCCGTAATAGATAGCTTAAATCGTAAATCTAGAGTCGTATTTGGTGATGAAAATTTGAAAAGTATACAGCGACGAATAAATGTGATTGGTCAGTAGTAATCAACTAATCGCAGGTATAGGTAATCAAACAGGCGTGTCCAACATATTATAAATATTACTTACATCGCTCCACACATTTTTAACCGATTTTAAAAAAGAAGGAGATTCTCAATTCGACTGACTTTTAGGGTTCCATACCTCAAAAGGAAAAAAAAATAAACTTCTGTTATAGCCGATTTACTCTGAAACTAATAGACCTCAATCGAGTTGAAAATTGGCACACTATATTATGTAAGTAAGTTGGTGGCCCAACGATGGAGGTGGAACGAAAATAAATTAATTTGAAATATGAGGGCTAGTTTTGGGGGTTAAACAAGAAAAAAGTTTTTTTTGCAAACTGTATCATGTGATTGTGATATTTATATCAAAAGAAAGGTAAATAATATATTATTGAAGTTAATAAAAAAACCGGCCAAGATGTCGGGCCATGTTCAGTGTAGGGCCGATTTTTATACAGTTTAATGTAAAGTTTGACCGCGCTACAACCATTTCCCTGAAATTGGTTGTGCTAATTTGTGTTTTATGCCAAAGACATAGAAAACAATTTGCTAAAACATGTTTTATCGAAATAGTCGGTTCTGCCTCTGAACCGGCGATTTGCTTTCGGAACGCCCATACCTAAAGGTGCATGCAGATCAAAAGAGCATTCGCTGTTCTATCCCCCACTCTACGAAATCAACGAATCACGTTTTGTGTAACGATCGAATTTCGTAGAGTAGGGGGATAGAACAGCGAATGCTCTTTTGGTCTGCATGCAACTTAAGTTTAAACATCGGCGCGCGGCGAGCCGTGGCATTTAGGTAGTATTTGACGTTTCTGACAGACTAGTAATGTAACCGTGTTTTACAACTCGATTCGAGTTAGGTACAAGTCCGGCAAATCAGAGAAATGAAAAAAATATTTTCAACCACTTAATACATGACATTTGTGATATCTGATATAAAATCAATATGTTTCTAAATTGTTCAAAGTGATTCTCAGTCTTCTATCTGTGAAAATCCATTTGGTGTACGAAATTGATCGTTCAACTTCTATTGACGTGATGGCGAAGAAAAGCTTCTTTGATTTCAATTTCTTTGTTTTGTAATAAGCAATTTTTTTATTGTTATATATTCTGAATTCGTAATTGAATCTAACTTTTTATGGTACGAAACTATGTGGAAAGAAACCTATTAGATATTCATCGGTTATGTTATCTTATCGGGCATTTGAAAAACGTGTCTCATCACTAGTTCTACCTAAATGCCACCAGGGTCGCGTTTTATAAAGTTACAATTTACAATTTCGCTATTTGCCTCTCTTTCTAGACAATATGTGCGTGCGTTAGAGAGGCAAACAGCGAAATTGTAAATTGTAACTTTATAAAACGCGACCCAGCCGTCGATGTTTCTATGTCCGTCTAGCGTCTGAATAATTTCAAGAGTCAAGATTGCTATTGACATTTATTATGGTGACGCGAGAAAAAAACTTACGTCTTGTATCGGGCAGTCTTCGTAACCCATGGCCTTGATTAATTCTAAGAAAACGTCGCCCAACATCGTACTTAATACTTGGCATATTGGATCTTTCATGTAAAAATGTCCCGGCTTATACCCGCCGTCCTTCTTTACTTCAGCCGAAAGCTCCATCTAGAATGTGTCAGTAGCTTTAATTCTTAATTCAAAGCATAAATAAATAATTAATTATACCTACTGTAAATACTATAGTAAAGAACATAAGCTGAACTTATATTTTCATGATTTTAACAGTGGAGCAGGTTTTATTAGATAGTCTTAATGAACTTATTCATTCCATTCCATCCCATTCAACACGATGTATCTACCTATGTACATTTCATTAACTAGATTAAATTTTGCTGAATTGCAACTCACATACATGTCGCCATCGAGCGGCCACGGCGATATCATAGTTATATCAAGAACGTCAGTCGTTCTATTGAACTTCTTCTGTGTTATCGAAACGTTCATTTCTGTTATTTCCGTGTCACAGTGCGTAAAATGTTTGAATATGATATCTGCTGGCCCCTACAGAAAACATTTGAAATTATACTGAAATATAGTGATATATTAAAAAAAAAACGTTCCTATAAATCAGTACCTATTTTACTTGTAAGAACATGTGTACAATAAACATGTCTAATGTTTGGGATATAAGTAGGTATTACATTAATAATGATTTTAACCTATCGTTGTTTAGTCGTACAATGTATAAGTATGTACTAAGTAATAGCTTTGTTAAAAATGTTATGTTTAAAAAATGTTTTTTATTTTACAAAAACTTTAGGGTAGGAATGTGGTTAAATAATCTCACCAGCACTCTGACATTTAGACATGTTACACAAAAATAAGTTGTAGCAAAAATATATAACACTGACAAGGACATAATGTTAACATCGTCTGTGCATTCAATGTAAAAATACGATCTTTAATAACTTCGCATGTGCGTGTTAGTATCTGATACCATCAGATGACGGGTGTATACTCGGTTAAAAATGTATCACATGATTATTTTCGCGTGTTACTATCGTAATTATGATGCACAGAAAAAATATATAAATCCCATAATTACCTTTAGTTGGTAACATACCTACTTGGCAATTTTATGTAAGTGTATGTACCATTACAAAAGCGTTAGGTAGGCGTTGAGCATGAAAAATTCATGTCTCTAAATACTTACATCATCTTCATCATCATCATCAGCCTATGATAGTCCACTGCTGGACGTGGTCCTCTCCTATTAACTATGCGTATAAACGCATAAGGAGGTAAATGCCCATAATCGCCACGCGGGGCAAGCGGATTAGCGATCGCGGTAACGTGTCCACTATGATGACGCTGCTGCCAATTGCTTGCCCATTATCAATCTTTTATCAGATAATGGTCAGTGACACTTCAATCCCTTAGTCGACTCTTATGACACCCGCAGGAGGAGTTGGGGTGGTGACAAATGTTTTCTTACTGCCGTCACAACACGGCTTGCATATTAATAGGTAAATATTAAGACTTACTACACATTACTAGGTAATTGGTAAGGAGGAACGAGTAAATGTTCCTTGTTTTGTAGCGGGTTACAAAATTCTGTTATAGTATACGCAGCTAATTAAAAGATTTTTATCAACAATATCGCTAGTAGATTTTAGTTCAGTGAGTAGAGTTAAATAATTAGATAATGTGTAATGTGCATGTGCTATTTATAATTGATATAGCATACGATACCTAGTTCTTTAATGAGTTTCACAACCTAAAACATAATCTTGTGTAAGGTGGAACTCTACGCTGTACCAATACTCGTCATCATAGCTTGAGTTACCATCGATAAGATAAAATCAACTATTAGGGGCATTTAAACTATGATAAATGTAGGTATATGCATTTAATGCTTCATATCCCAACTTTGAAATAATTAGCTTATATTTAAATTATTTGCATAATTTTAAGACAAGCTGACGTTTATTAGGACTGAGTATTAATATTTTCAATGACCCAGTATGTGACATTTAAACTTGTACTGAAGTGCCTTCTATTGGGACTGCCAGCAAAAGCACCTGACGCTTACTCGTACTATGGAGTTGACTAAGAAAATTTGCAATTTTGAGAAATTTTGTTATTGTCACCCCATAAAATAAATACTATTTAACAAAACTAACAAACTCCTCTCCCAAAACGCATGACAATACTTTATCTAGATTTTACATATGAGCAAAATAACGTGATTCAAATAGATATTCTCTGCTAACATGTTACGTAGTTACTAGTAGTAGCTTCCACCTTACAGTATCTTTTATCTTTAATAAGTTTTATAAGATAAATAATTATCTTTTATGTACCTATAATAAGTCCTATACCGGGACTTACATTAGCTGTATACAGAATATTGAACTACAATATTTTAAAGTACATACTATAGAAAGTATTTGGAATTATCTTGACATTGTCTATTTTACAATACAATACGATACTCTCTATTGCACACCTCATGCAGATAAAATTAACAAAAATTTACCATCTTAAAGTAGACGTAGCACAACAGGCGATTTTATCGCTAAAGAGCGATCTCTTCTAGACAACCTTTGGGCAATGAAACGATGCAACAAGAATAAACAGTAGGTGCTCCAAGACTTAATGTTATTTAAAGTGACGAACCCTAACGGGAGATAGAACTGCTAATATTTATTTGGTTTTTTAATAGTGTATTTAAATCTTTGTTGACATTGTTATATTATAATTCTATTTTTTATTATTTGTTCTGACGATCATAATAAGAATTCGTATAATTTTGACATGTATGCAAATTCATTATCTAATCTTTTATCATTAAATAAAATAATCTAATCCAATCTTGAAATAAGAAATTTAAAAGAGCAGGTTTACTAAGCAATAATTATTACATTTTAGGTATATTACTTTTGTTTTTATAACTACCTATTTGAAGTTGTCAATAGATTCTGCTCTGACGATTAGTCGCTTTGTTTATGTACCTACTCCTCAAAGCTATAGGTTGCCGTAACAAATGTAAAAGGCAGAGTTACTATAATATTATATTAGTAAGGATAGGTACTCTTTATGGTACGCTAGAAAACAATGCATTTTTTATCGCTTTTACGAACCACAGTGTGTGCTTAAAAGGTACCTATGCTCCTGTTTAGGCATTAAGCAGATACTTGTAAGGTAATCATAGGCTCTATCTAGAAATGCCACTTGCGAATTAAGGATCTTATCTCTGAATAGGTTGCTCTTGAATGCGACATTACAGTCAGTCTGGTCATTAGCGAAAGCTGCTTATGCGCTGATATGGATATGAATATTAATCCCCTTATTCATAAACGCCTCCTAACTTAGCAAGCTAAGTATTCTTTGTTCCTTTCGGTGCTATCAATATCTTTATAAGAGTGAAAGTGATAAACGATACTTTGCGGCGTGCTAAGTTAGGAGACTTTTATGAATGAAGGGGTAAGTATTTAAAGGTTAAGTTGGGTCATGTCGTTACAGGTAGATCTAGGGTGGTACTTAGGGTGTGCTCCCGGTTCTGAATTTTGAATTCTGAATTCAGAACCGGGAGCACACCGACATTACCAGGAATTCCCGGTTCTTGCCATACAAATTCAGAGCCGGGAACACACCCTAGTGGTACTTCACCTGTCGAAGAACGATTGATATGCCCCGTAATGTCCTCCATACTATTTTCTTTACATCATATTTCGAGCCTTGCTGTGTAAGTGTGTAGGTATCTAAATCAATAAGAAAATGAAATTCCACTGTGCAATATTTATGGAAGGTTTAAAGTACTTTGAAGTGCATTGCATTGCAGGGACCGGAACCGGTATTTTAGAAAAACCTCCAAATAGCCCAATATTTTAAAATGTTGTATGTGCTTTATGTACTGCTAACTATTTTTTGTAATTTAGAATATCGTATTTTTAAATTACTACATTAACTTACAATTTATATGCCGAAGAACGAAAAAGAACGAAAAACGAACTGTTCTTTTTGTATGGACAAAATAACGGTTCCGGTCCCTGGTGCATTGCAATGTATATTGGGCCTTACGAGGTTCATCTAAGATCGTTTGTGACAAATCAAGACAAGACGTCATCCATTGAGATCATTTTTCCACCAATTGGCGGTCGATAGTGTCGATAGATAGGGAAGCGACTCTTAGGTATATGTATGTACAATTGTACATAGACACGTATGTTTAGTTAAGTGTTAGTATTATCTCGTCTTATGGGCTAAATATATACCTACTGAGAATTCCATTCAAGTTAGAATTTGCCCTTGCCAATTTATTGGATCATCTGATAACGTTTCTAGTGCACTTAAACCTTTATTAGGCTTTGTAGGTCATGATTCTTAATGTTTGCGCGATAGTATACTATATATGTACATATATTATATATTGTATTATTGGGGGGGGGGGGGAGGCAGTGTTTCGTTATTATATAAATATTAAGTTAATTTTATATTAGTTTATTATTACATCTTAAAATTCTTGAGAGGGGGTTGTCGAGTGAGCCAAATTTGTATATTTTATTACTTAGCACTTTCGACGAGGGTGAAATAAATAAAACCTGCGGCCCTACAGCCGCTTTTTCACTTAGTGTTCTGAGAGAGCATTTGTTTGTTCATATGAACATTTTGTCACAAGTAGTGATGAGTCGCCGGCACAGGAGTATAATGTTTTCGGTCACTCATGCGTGTCACTGGGATAGGGAGTTCTATGACATCATTTCGATTGACATATTATTAGCTCTTAGTGAAACAGTACCGGGGGCGCACGTGTGTCTTACTCCCTTATTCATAAATGTCTGCTAACTTAACAAGCCGCTAATAATTGTTTGTCCGTTTCTTGTCTTAACAATATATTCAAAAGGGACAAACAAATACTTAGGGGCTTGTTAAGTTAACAGACGTTTATGAATAAGGGGGTTAGAGTTTAACATGATAATTACTGCACACGGGAAACTATACGATCTTTGTTACGGTACGCGAAATGATAGGTACATATAAATACTGAAGTATTTTTTCTACAAATTAGGTTCTTTTCAGGTATTTGTATTGCTGTTTTACAGCAATTTGGTAAAGTAAAAACTTCCTAATCAAACTGCTGCTCGTCAGAACTCCGTCGAATTCCCTATTTCACATGGAAAAGATCTTGAACTTATTTGGGTTATTAAAATAAGGCCCCTATTTTTATGGCTAGTCTAGCTTTTTATGGCTAGAGATTTAATTAATGGCTATCTTTTTAAAATAAAAAGTACTTCTGGCTTACCCTTGCGTTGTTTTTTTATCATCCTGACCATTAAAATGTTCCTCATTTTTGTTTAAGAATATTGTATTATTTCTATGTATTATATAATTTGACCTCTACTTCGTAATTAAACGTACAACTTTTCGCCTTGAATATGGCTCAGTTTACAGGAAATCCAGAGGTAAAAGTTGACAAGTTCCTGATGCAAGGTATGGACGCATTTCGTCATCCCGTTCGTTGCGCAACCACCAACTTACCGCCCTAGGCTTACAAATGCTTATCTTGTTCATAAATCAATCTTAATGTTTCCCTTTATTGCATTGTTTTGTAAAAGTTTAAACAAAGCAGGCATTATAACCTACCTTGATTTAATGATATGCATAATTAAGTTACGATTTCATAAGACACGTAGACATAACACCAATGAATGCCGTCAATTCCTTAAAAATAATTTTATATTGTATTACGTTATAACTAAGTAAATTAAATCGTTTGATAGTATTAAATAAAATTATACAACGGTTGATGTCACAATTCGCGAATAATATTTTTTTAACTAGTACCTACTTGTTTTTTGTTAACTACTACTTATTCCTTGTTATAAAAAAGGGCCTGCATACAAAAACAATCTAGGGAACCACCGTATGTAGTTCTTGAAATAAATAGTTTCATTTTCTAAAAAGGTTTCGCAATGTACATATTGTACATGTGAAATTCCTGTATGCTTAGCACATGATTGACATGTCAGTATGTCGCCGCGAGATAGATTTTCCAGCTTTTACTAGGTAACTACGAGTATATGAATAAAAGAGGGATGGTTAGTCTATCTCGCGGCGACATATTGTCGAACTAATCCTGTGCTGAGCCTGCTGGAGTTGCAAGCGTTTAAAGACGACGATATAAATGTTTACCATCAGGCGAGCCGTATTGTTTGCTACCATCGTGGTATAAAAAATTACCAATGTGGACTTTATGCTTTTGCTTACGGGGATCGACCGTTAACAACTCCACAGATGATCGTGGATCCCATTCTTTTGGATTAGCCCACTGACGTGGTTTACCAGGGTGTGGCCGCTATGACTATCTATAGCTTCTTGGAGCCACTAAAGAAGAGGTTGCGGAGGTTAAATATGCTACGAACACTTCACTACACCTCTTGATGGACACGACAAGGACGACTATACAAAAAAATAGGTGAAATGGTGTTTAAAAACTAGATCAAAAATTCTCTGTGGCATTAAGACCGCCTTTTGTACGATAAGATTTTCTTTTGTGCTCTCTCTCTCTCTCTTACTGGCTATGTAGGTATCCCACATGGTCGTGGGGTCAGCCTTCTTTATTTTTCTCCTCCACTTCGCCCTATCTTGTTTTTCATTTAAAGATTTTCTTTTGTGCAATAAAGATTAAATACTTAAAAAAAAATACATCTCCCATGTTCGTTCTGTATAGAAATACTTATGTACGTGAGTTTGTTGCATCTAGTGTCAGGTGCATATTAACGTGCTACCTCAGAAGTAGTTTGAAATGTCATAGCGAACACGCGGTCACAGTTGTCGTTGAATGAGTTGCGGTGGGCGTTGCAACAAATAGGAACGGTGCCATTGTGAGGACACTGATACCGGCTGTGGCGCACGTCGGAAACTGTTCGAACGGGTGGGGCGTGCCGTGATTGAGAGCGATTTCTAGAGAGGGCGAATTAAGCGAGCGAGTAAAAAAATAAATAATAAATATAAATGGCGTACTCCAGAGAAAGAGCTAACCTGCGGCGACATCGGACGAGTTAGAGTCTCTCGTTTGTATCCTGGGACGGACGGAGTTTGCCGGGTCGCTGACGTCACTACGGCTAAGGGCATCATCCGCCGAGCCATTAATAAGATGTGCCTACTACCGACCGTTGAAGATACACAGAGAGGAGCCGCATCTAGGCCCTCAACTTCTTGAAAGCTGTAGCTTTCAACGTGCCGGAGGATGTCTACGCTTCCAATACTCGCAAGGCGACAGAAGGGACTGCGCGGACAGGGGGGACCGCTCAGCTGACCGGTCAATGTCCGCACCCGCTGCAGTAGGCACTTGCCTATTTTTTCTTATTAAGAACTGACGCACCGATTTCCAAAATTTGTATTTTTTTCTATTATATTTTAAAAAGCAAGTCATCTTTTATTTCAACTAATTTTCTAATCCTAGACAAATTGGCATGCAACAAATAGGAACGGTACCATTGTGAGGACGCTGATACCGGCTGTGGCGCACGTCGGAAACTGTTCGAACGGGTGGGGCGTGCCGTGATTGAGAGCGATTTCTAGAGAGGGCTGTAAGCGAGCGAGTTGCATTGAAAAGTGAGCTGTGAGCGAGTGGGCAGTGGCTACCATATGTTCTGGTGGCTTATGATGGTCCCGTTTTATCTATTTATCGTGCTACGCGTCACTTTCGCACTTACATACTTGTTAGAACCTGTCGGCAACAACGACAAACGTTTAAATACGGTACCATCATAAGCCTAC
>JALPQI010005525.1:0-50805 GCA_025490895.1 Thaumatotibia leucotreta
AGTTTACCATGGGACTATATTGATTTGTGTAAGAATACAAATAAATGAATATCTTGCGACACCAAGATATTCATTTATTATAAAGAGAGGAAATCTTTTTGGGAATATCAAAATTCCTGAAGAAATGGCGGCTGCCCATCACTACTCGCGATATTTGGAGCGTCGACTAATTTGGTGATGACGCACGGCCGCGAATTACCGCTTTTTAGGGCAAGGAATGTTAATGGATTGAAATTGTACCGTGGTATGTACTTTTATTATGCGCAGTCGAACGACAACGACATACCTTAGATTCTGAGAATTCATCATTGGGTATATTAATTTTCCTAACTAGTGCGGAAAAGTAAGCTTTGCGCACGCTTCGTGTGCATAAATTTCTCTGTGCATAAAGTCGTTCGATACACGTGTAAAACGTTTGTTAGTTGTATACCTCGAAATCATAAAATCCTTGTAGCTTTTCACATTTTCGCGTTTCGCCGCGATCTCAAAATTCCTTAGCAGTTTTTTTTTCTAGTCGAATTATTTCTGGTAGCCAATTACAATGGTGTATAAAATTCTTAGTATATTTACTTTCTTGTCTTTTTTCATTGTAGTCGCTCTTCACCTCAATAGATATTTGCTTGTAACGCGTTATTACATATCGCGCAGAACCAAAATAAAATATATAGGTAGGTCTCCTGATCGCAGAAACTTAAGTGGCAGTGGGCGGAGTAGAACCGATGGCCGTTGGAGCGGAAAGGTTCTCGTGGCGGCCACGTACCGGAAGGCGCAGCATGGACTGGTGACTTGGTGAAGTCGCAGGATGCGGGTCGCGCAGGACCGGTCATTCTGGCAATCTTTGGGCCTATATTCAGCAGTGGACGTCTTTCGGCTGATTTGATGATGATGATGATATCGCGATATTTCCATCCTATTCGTTTGTAGTTTAGTTTGGTGTATATTATGCATTTCGCGAAGATGGAAGCTGAACCTGGATCCATTTATGGTCAGCGGGGCAATTTTAAATGATTCAAATTCACACGGAGGGAACATTTCTGTATTATTGTATAAATTTGCTACTGTTACAAACATCTATTGAAAATATATGCGGCTAACTAAATAGGCTATTGATAATACATGCTATATCAAAATTTGCTACTGTTGTAAAAATCGATTAAAAATATATGCGAGTGACAAAATATACCACCGATATTTTACGTCACAACAAAATACGCTATCGCGGCGAAACGCGAATAGGTGAAAAGCTACAAGAAATTTATGATTTCGAGGTATACGACTAACAAACGGTGTAAAATAGTACACTACACGACACAAGTGCGAAAAACATGAAATTCGAAACGAGTGGTGATGTTTTAAAACACGACCGATTGTTTTAAATCGACACGAGTTACGAATTTCGTTTTTTCACGTGTCTCGTACGACGTTTTTTAGTACAGATGGCCCTCCGAAGTTTTGGACCTGACGTAAAATGACACATTTCTCACACTAGAGCCTAAAAAACACACCATCTGTACTAAAAACTTATTTTTAACTCTGGTGATTGTCGCCCTCGTTTCACTCGGGCTCCAACTTTCACCGTCGTCGAAAAATTTTTTTTTGCACTTACATCGAAATGTACTATTAAACGGCTTTTTATCGAATTGTTATGTACTTTAAATTTTTATTTTCTCTAACATTAATATTACTGATTTGAAGTATTTTTCACTCGTATTTTAACTCTTTGACAGATCAGGAACTTAAATGTCAATTGATGACGTATTATTGTCAAAAAAAGTAACAGTATTTTTGGTCTGTTGTGAAAGGGTTAAATTAAATCGTGGCAGTTTGCCTACGTCTGTGAGTCTAAAGTCAGGCTCGAAACGTTAGACAAGTAATAAAAAAAATGTTAACACTTTTATTGTATTTTGTCTGAATACAGTCAATGCCAAATACTTTGTAGCAGCAGTTCGGCTGCCTCATAGCAGAACAAAGTAAAAGACATTTGACAAAATGTTCAGGAGAGCAAAACAAAGTTTTTGTCGTGCTACAGCCAAACTATTGAGAATAAGAATTGAAAGCGAAATTTATCATGATCAAAAAAATATAACTTAAAATTTAAATCTAGTCACAAACATAAAAGTACATATCTTATAGAGATATTTATCAATATACTGTATACACTGTGTATTGTCATGGGATTTTAAAATAACTTTGTTTTGGAATGGTAGTGTATACCTATCTGACAAATAACTTCCCAAATTTTACCATTTCTTTTCCTACTTAAGGTTAGCAAATGCTTTTGCTTTGTTTTGGTATTGATTTGAGCCTAAACTGTGTTTTGGTGGGCTCAAGGCGTGGTGTTTTTCTCTGTATTGTGGGTTATATTTCTATAGTACTTACACAGTAAACTCGGCGCACGTATTACTTGTTTTTGTCATGGAATTTACAGTAGACGTTTTTTTTTAATAAAATAGACAAATGTAAATCAAATAACTTTTAATTGTAAACCTGATTAGAAATTAAGTCATTATGAAGGAATACACGGTGTATAAACCTTTAACAGTGACTGTTACAGTTACATTTTAAGTTGAGGATATGCGACATAAAATGTAGGTATGTCATATTATATGAGTAGGTATATTATAATTTATAAGATTAAAACTAACACTTAACGGCTAACATTATATTACTCGGATACCATATATCCCTGTGTCACTAAGTCTGCTGAAGATGCGGCAGTAGGAAGGTCCTTCCAAAATAGTTGCCTATTTTGAGGCAAGAGAGACCGGCGAGCAAGAGCCGCGGATATAGCGCGACGTGCAGAACATGCAGCTAACACGGGAAACACGAGGGAACTGTACCGTGCTGGTAAAGAGCTCTGCAATAAGCCACCGTCAAACCGACCCGTAGCTGACAAAGCAGGAATGCTTCTTACCACCCAGGAAGATCAAATGCGTAGATGGCATGATCATTTTTCGGAAGTTTTCCATTCGGCAGCCAATAATGATCCTGATATCTCAGAAGAGGAGGAGGAAGTGGTTGCTTTAGATATTGGTGTCGAGCCTCCGAGCAGACCCGAGATAGCAAAGGCAATAAGAGCACTTAGAAGCGGTAAGGCTCCTGGCAATGATGGAATCCCTATCGAAGCAGTAAAGTCAAACGCCGACGTCGTGGCCGACATTATGTATCCCTTGCTTTCACCGATATGGGAATCTGAAACAGTGCCAGAAAGTTATAAAGATACATCTATTTGGCGTATTTACTGCTGACTATACAATAAAGTCGCGATGTAACATCAATACCATTGATATAAATAAAAGGACTCTTTTTATAATGTCAATGATCAATACCAGTTGAGTAGTTTTAAAGATATAATATTAGAGACAGATAGAGCGTGAAGAAATTTTCGTTAAATATTATGTGCTTACCATCAGGCGGGCCGTAAGCATGTTTGCCACTGTCGTAGTATAAAAAATGTGCCTAGTGATAAAGATCGTTGAGAGCTTAGTTAAACCCTACAAAAATAGTATGTTTGTGCCGGTTCTCGACCAAAACTTTTTTGATCGAGAACCGGCACAAACATACTACTTACATGTACAGTGTGTATCTACGATACTGGTTTTTATCGAAACCGAGGAATGCGATGCAGATTTCTAGCCAAACCGTGAACATTATTCGATTCAAAATGCTAATTGTAAAAGTAATTAACTTTCTCAGAAAAGTTAATTGAGAAGCAATGTACTTCAAAATGGATCGTTAATTTGCACTTGACAATGACAGATCGCAGCCACTCACAACGTTTGACAACTAAGCAGTACACTACTGCGGAAATAAAATTAATTGTACGGTCAATTTAATTATTTGTCAAATGTTAACACTTGAAAACGATTGCTAGTAATGCGTATTATTACCCATTTTCGTAAAAGCCCGGGTCATGGACACACACTGTATAAATAGTTATATTATTCTATTCAATAATAATAGGTTGTCTGGAAGAGATCGCTGTTAGCGATAAGTCCGCCTGTTGTTACCTACTTCCTTATTTTTTTGTTACTATTTTCTTTATTATTATTTTTTTTGCGTGTTTGTAGAGTGCAATAAAGTATTTTATTATTATTATTATTATTATTATTATTATAGTAAAGGTTAAACGCTGACTATGTTAACCCTTCAAACACCCTCAAGTTAACGAAAAACTCCTATCACCATCATTTATAACCGTTAATCCGTCCGCGGCCAGCCTAAGTAATTGATACGGCAAATTCCCGAGATTTGCCAGCTCGGGTCGAAGTGAGAACGATAAATCTAGCCCGAAACTGTCTTCACTTATCCTGTATGCTGCTGAAATGGGAATTTATATTGTAAATACACACTTGTAGCATTTTAAGGTGATAGGTACAATGTTACGGTATACATATACGTATATCTAGATCATAGATATGAGTATCGGTAGTGTTAAATAGGTAAGGCATTCAGATGTCAATTTTGAGCTATACCTATCAGTCCTATCCTATCACTTTAAGAGACACCCAATCAGCGTGAGATTCATCATCAGCCTATGATAGTCCTGCTGAACGTAGGCCTCTCCTATTAACTATGCGTATGGACGCATTAGGTGTCCATATGCCCATAATCGCCACGCTGGGCAAGCAGATTGGCGATCGCAGTAATGCGTCCACTATGATGACGCTGCTGCCCATCATCAATCTTTAATCAAATAATGGTCAGTGACACTTCAATCCTTTAGTCAACTCTTACCATATCCGCAGGAGGAGTTGAGGTGGTGACAAATATATTCTAACAACCGTCACCACACGGTCAAGCATGAGATTAAAAAACCTTAATTGCGGTTAAGTACCGATATCTTTAGGAATGTAAACTTGATCGGCGTTTTTATATTATAATCATTATCAGATCGGACAAATGTGCGTCAGTGCTCGTAATAATAAGGATATGAATCCAAAGTTGATTGAAAAATGAATCATTAAATCATTTTCAGAAAATTACCTATTTGACACCAGTAACTATGAAAACCTTTGTAAATAGTCACCTCAAAGCTTCGAAATCAAATTTCAAGAAATTATTCGTTTAATTATTCATTTAATCATATTTTATCCATATTATTGCGAACAATGACGCACATTTTGTCCGATCTCTGATTATAATATCGCGTATACATTGTAAAATTAACACTAAAATCGAATTTTATCGAAATTTAATGTTTGTCGTTACAAACCTGACTTCAACTAAGGTATTATAATCTCATGATAATTAGGTGTCCCTTAAAGTGATAAAGCTTGAAATTGGCATCTAAATGTTTTAACATGTCATTGTCAAAACAAAACAAAGAAAGCTATCAAGGATACTCGTAAAATCCGTCCATCTTGTCTAAGAAGCAAAAATCTTTTATAGATTATTGACAGGTTGGCACTTCGTTAAGTGGACACCTGACACTGAAAGGCCCTGAACTTAGGGCTCGAGTTACATCCTATCCCTTTGTTTTATGAAAGCGAAACGCAAACAATACATATAGATAGATCTATACCCTTAGAGATCTCTAGGGTAATAGGTTACTGGCGTAGATTTTAAATATTTACTTTACCTTTAAGGTATAACTTTTAAGCATCCAGTTTCAAACTTGGAAAAACTTAGTAGATATGAGTAAAGTGACACATGTTTAGTAAAAAAACTAATCTAACTTTTAAAACAATTTAATATATTGAGTAGTCTGTATCAAAACCAAATCGATAATTATCTTCATATCCAATTCACAAAAAGCTATTCCTTAAATCAAATTCAATTTGTACAAAAAAGGTTTAAAATATGAAGTTATCTACTTACTTTAGGTCACCATTACAAATGTATTTGTCATTGCCTCACTTCAATTACATGACAATAAGTTTAAAAATTGTTACCTGATTTTTTCAAATTGAAATAAGAATACTCGAACTTTCACAACCAAAATGAGGATAGTCGCAACCAAAAAAGGGCTTTTTTAAACTTTATCAATGTAAATTATTTCTTCAGAAAAAATAACCCTTGTTGACAGAGTGGAAATATTTTAGCTCTTTAGAAAATCACTCAAATATCAAAATTAGTTTGAAGATATGACCAATAGGTTTAAGAGGGCAGAACAAGGAAACATCAAACAAGGACAAACGCTTCAACAACTACAGCCACGTGACCTATTGTTTCGAGAATAGGTCACAAAATGTATTGTTGCGAGTCAAAATATCACGTTATTGAAACATAATCGCCCCCAGCGAAGCCGTACCCTAATACCCCATCCGTCTTTCGTTTGACCTTTAAAGGTATTATATTACTTTTAAAGAAAACACCTTTTTCCTTTTTGCTCGATACAAATTATTGTGTGAATTTTTAAAATAAATTATTCACTTTTTTTCGTGAGAATAGCGATTTTGTGTCATACCCTTATGCATACGAAGTTTTAAAGTGCAGAAAACCGATCCTTTCTTTACATCTGGGGCCCATTTCTCAAAAGCTTGTAACTTGTAATACAAGTGGAAGTCTCTTTTTGACAATATTAATTAGATAAGGACTTCCGCTTGTATTACAAGTTACAAGCTTTCGAGAAATGGGCCCCTGTACGCACAGGATCCGTGCGACAATCTGTCGCCGCGAGATAGATTATTCATCCCTCTTTTATTCGTATGGTTGGTAAAAGATGGAAAATCTATCTCGCGGCGACATACTGACATACCAATCATATGCTAAGCGTAACAGTATTTCAGATTTTAGATTTCAGATTTTAGCAATAGTTTTGCAGATCGAGGATATATTTGAATTTGATATAGAATATTTTCAAAAAATAAATGTTAAAAGGGTTGATATTATGTTTTTATTTACTTCACTTGATTTATGATAACCACATCACATCACACGTCATCAGCTCATCTCAGTCCACTGCTGGACGTAGGCCTCTCCTAGTAACTATGCGTATGGACACGTTAGGAGGAAAAGCCATTAATCGCCACGCTGGGCAAGCGGGTTGGCGATCGCAGTAGAGTGTTCACTATGATGACGCTGCTGCCCATCATCAATCTTTTGTCAACGAATGCTTAATGACCAGAGATCGGAAATATGTACGTCATTGTTCGCAATAATATGAATATGACTCCTAAGTTGATTGAATAATTAATCATTGAATCATTTTCAGCAAATTATATATTTGACACCGGTTACTATGAAAACTTTTAAATAGTCACATTAAAGCCTGGAAATCAAACTTCAAAATTATTCGTTTGATTATTCATTTAATTAATATTGGTGTCATGTCCATATTATTGCTAACAATGACGCACATTTGCTCGATCCCTGTTAATGACTATTCAATCCCGTTTAACCAGAAGTTCCCGAAGTAATTGTGAAAACACAAATCAAATTATTTATTAACTAAATATTTTGATTTGTACTTTTATTTTTCCCCAGTAGTCACACTACTTATTACTACATTGGACGTTGGTGATCTTGGTCGTCTTTTCTTCGGTATTTGAATATGACATCCAATATTTATAATTCAGAAGTTCCCGTATAAGTTTAACCGTTTTATTATAATTACAGACTGTGTATTTATTTTTATTGTGAATAATATTTTTTCATCACACTTGCTGTCTAAGCGCGCCATTGCTTGCATGCGTAGCGGGAGTAATAGAAAAGTTAAATTCCCTAGGGAGTAATAGGAATGTCAGTACATCATTCAATGATATTTTGTCTTAAAACTTATTTTTTTGGGGCAAGTGTGATGAAAAACATTGTATTCATCACGGTCGATAAGAGGAATACTAACTCGTTAGTAATTCCGTACTTGCCTCGCTTGATGCACAATTTACTATAATGTGTTCTTAGTTTTCTTTCCGATCAAGTACGAGAACTCAATAAAGCAATTAAGCTACAAGTACTAAATGTCACCGCATCTTCGAACAAAGACTCTCCATCCATCAGAGCGGTCGTCTCGAGAACGCTCAACTTTCAGAACAACGCACTCACTTAGCGTGATTCTCTTTTTAAAAATGTGTCAGTCATGTTTTGGGTAAATCTAGCGGAATGTTCGTATTTTATTTCGAAAACTATAAATAACGTTAGTTATACAGAAACAAATATTAATTAAACTAGAGCCTAAAATAAACTTACGAAAATAAAAAAACTACTAAACTATAAATAAAAGAACTGGCCCAGATCAGCGTCATGTTCGTATTTAAATAAAACAAGACTTAGTTGCACACTATATATATTTTACCTACGTTTCGCTTTTGGGCTTTCAATATTTCAGCGTTTCAACCGCCTGGTGGCATCATTTTTGCCGAAGTTTGTAAACGTCTCAATGTTATACTTCGTCATTTGTTTAAGGTACGATGCCTCCTTCAAATGACAAAGTAGCACATTGTAACGAATAGAAATTTCGGCAAAAATGATGCCACCAAAACGCTCAGACATTCACCCAGTTACGATGTAAAATGGATAAAAATAATAATGATTTATTTGGTGACATACAGTGCAGAGCAATAAATAAAAGTAGAGACACTAAGGATTTGAACACCAAAAAGTGTCAGATGCCACGACGCTGGTTTTGAAGGCAAGTGAAAAACAAAATTATCTCGAAGAATAGGATGTAAAATAATAACAACAAAATTGACGTTAATGTTATGGGTTATGATTAAATTACCATTATACTCGAGTAGTAACTATAGCAAACAGTAAATTTGATTAATCAGAAATGCAATATTGTGGTCCGCAATTCCGACTTTGCATTAATTGAATAATTATGTTGGAAACTAGGTCTGGCTTAATATCTGATCCTGCTCGCCTGATTACTCAATTACCTAATTTTATGAATAAATTTAGGCCTCATCATCTTTCCACGGCCACACGTCCACAACTGGATAAAGGCCTTCAGGTATATTTAAAATACACCGGCTAAGTGCGAGTCCGACTCGCGCGCGAAGGCTTCCGTACCATTATCAATTAATTTATCGTTAAAAAATACAGTTAAATCAACCTACCTCAAAAACTCTAATAGATAATTTAATCAAACCAAAAATCCTTGATAGAGTTTATTATTATGCATAAAATATATCTATATTTTTTAATTTTATACCACGTAGTTTAAAAAATAGAGGAGGGACACATTTTTCAGACTTTGAGAACTGATATATCTCGAAAACGGTTCACTTAAATAAAAATGTGATGTTTTTCTATTGATATCCCACAATTCCCACACGCTTATATATATTTAAAAAAATTCTATCCCTCAGTTACATGTATGAAGGGCCTCAACCCCAATTATTTTTTTTTACAATTTAGTATCATAATTCTGTGTAGCGGTTTATATAACACATATATTATTATTCTTACCAAATTTCATTACTGTAGTTTCCGAGTAAATCGGTTGTGACAGACCGACAGGACGAATCTATAAGGGTTCCGTTTTACTCAAAAAAAATATGCTTCAATGTAATTTCATCGAAAATGTTCGTTTTTCTTGTGCAATTGATGTTCAGCGGTTTTATAATAAATCCTCACAAAGTATACGGCTTAGGTGCGCGATGTTCGCGACTTCCAGAGCCCTCAGATCCGAAGTTTGAAGGCTCTTCAAATTCGGAGTTATCTACTGTTGAAGGGCACTTTTACTTGGTAAAGCAGCTCGTCTGATACTCTTAGAAATGGTGTAGATAAACAGTTGCTATTAGATATTGGAGATCTATGGCGATCAGAAATATCTTAACATGATTAACTCATTGAATGTATTGTGAAAACACTAATCAAATTATTTATTAACTAAATATTTAGATTTGTACTTTTTTATTTTTCCCCAGAAGTCACAACTTAATACTTTATAAATTATAGATATTAGATGTCATATACCAAAGAAAAACGACCAAGATCACCTAACGTCCGAGGTGGGGATCGAACCCACGTGCTCAGCTTTCGCGGCTGATACCTGCACCCCTCGGCCACTCGTTTTTCGATAATATCTATAATGATTAACTCACTTCATAATCAGGATCAGGCAGCGGAATTTTGGTGCTGATGACATCATTATGACGCAAATTAATTGGGATATAGGAGGACCTTATAAAAAAATATTTAAAAAACCATTACTTCACGTTTTTTGTATGAACTTACTACGAGCGTAAGTAACGAAAACTCAAATGGTGTACGAAATATTGGGGTCATTGTTTTTTTATTATCTAGATCGAATCAGCTCGTGATTCTGATTCGAACGAGCCTAAATACGACCAGGAGGGTTACCATGACGTACTAATGCGGTTAATTTTAGAGAAAAGGGACAAAGCTATACGAGTCGTATATCACTGTCCCTTTCCCTTTCCCTAAACTGGATGGCATTAGTACGTCATGGTAACCCTCCTGGTCGTATTTAGGCTCGTTCGAATCAGAATCACGAGCTGATTCGATCTAGATATTAAAAAATACTTACCCCAAATTTTCGTGTACAATTTGAGTTTCCATTACGTGACGCTCGTAGTAAGTTCATACAAAAATCGTGACGTTGGTAATTATTTTTTTTTAGGACATTATTAAGAACATCCTATATTTATTCCAGTTCATAGTATAGCTTCATTATAGTTATCAGTATAGTATCATTCCAGTTTGCCCCCTAGATCTGGAAGAATCAGGTTTTCGAGATTTTTCTTGGAAAAAGCTCAATAATATGAAAGTTTTATAAAGCCTATTCCAAGTTGTTTCGACATCTATACATGCTGTAGCTAACTAAAGAAGACATTTTTACCACAAACCACCAAATATTTATCACGTTCTTTTTGTAGTTTTCGCAGCAAAAGACTAAATACCTCAGACGACAGCTCATCAGTCTTCGTCAGCGAGCGCCCTTACCTGGAACGAGATAAGATTATTAAATAAAGTAAGAATAAACGTACTTTATTTACGTGCTAAGTTATTTAGGGAAAAATTGCGTGTTCGCTATCACCGTCAAGAACATCAGCGAAAGTGCTCAAAAGAATCTGAACTAGCATTGTAACGAGGAAAAGTTTCATAAGTTGCGAAATTTCCATTGAGATTGTTCTCGGGAATCTAAATTTAACAAATAATCCAATCAAGCCAAGGCCGGACTAAATACATGCTTTATAAACTAGATTCACTGCCTTGTTTACTTATTTGTGGTATAAAATAATTATTTATAAAAAAAATACGTTTGTTAGTCGTATACCTCGAAATCATAAAATCCTTGTAGCTTTTCACATTTTCGCGTTTCGCCGCGATCTCAAAATTTCTTAACAGTTTTTTTTTCTAGTAGAATTATTTCTGGTAGCCAATTACAATGGTGTATAAAATTCTTAACATATTTACTTTCTTGCCTTTTTTCATTGTAATCGCTTTTCACCTCAATAGATATTTGCTTGTAACGCGTTATTACATATCGCGCAGAACCAAAGTAAAATATATAGGTCTCCGGATAGCAGAAACTTAAGTGGCAGTGGGCGGCGTAGAACCGAAGGCCGTTGGACCGGAAAGGTTCTCGAGTGGCGGCCACGTATCGGAAGGCGCAGCGTGGACTGGTGACCTGGTGAAGGTCGCAGGAGTCCGCTGGATGCGGGTCGCGCAGAACCGGTCATTGTGGCAATCTTTGGGGGGGGCTATATTCAGCAGTGGACGTCTTTTGGCTGATATGATGATGATGATGATATCGCGATATTTCCTTCCTATTCGTCGATAGTTTAGTTTGGTATATATATTATGCATTTCGCGAAGATGGAAGCTGAACCTGGATCCACTTATAGTCAGAGGGGCAATTTTTAATGAATCAAGTTCACACGGAGGGAACATTTCTGTATTATTGTATTAATTTGCTACTGTTGCAAACATCTATTGAAAATAAATGCGGCTAACTAAATAGGCTATTGATAATACATGCTACATCAAAATTTGCTACTATTGTAAAAATCTATTAAAAATATATGCGAGTAACAAAATATACCACCGATATTTCATGCTACAAAAAAATACGCTATCGCGGCGAAACGCGAATAGGTGAAAAGCTACAAAAATTTTGTGATTTCGAGGTATACGACTAACAAACGAAAAAATATAAGTGCCCATGGAAACATTCTCAATGGGAACTTGCAATTAATTAATCATGAATTTTTACGAAAACTTTCAAGTATATTCCTCATTTCCTGCAATTTAAAGAATATTATGTACAACTTGTAAATTGCTAATCTGATCAAAACGTGAAGCTTTTTAAAATTGAAATAAAAGTCTTCTACTATTAGCGAGATTCAAACTGCACACTCTACTTTAAAGACAAACGGGTCTCAATCGCGTAAACTTACGTTTAATTATGTATATCCTGACGTTTCGGGCATGACGTTAGACCCGTGGTCGCAGGCAGACTTACGCGATTAAGACCAGCTTGTCTTTAAAATATGAGTGATAATCGTGAATGTTTAAACCAATATATATTATTTAGACACTATTTTACTAATCTGTAAAGTGAGTTTCAATTGAAAGGCTATATTATATCAGTGAGCTTTCAAAGGAGTGCCGACAAAATTGTACTCATCAAAAAGTTCAACTGTGCTATATTAAAATAATATCCAGTAACATCACATCCAAGTTTCTCTACGTTGCGTCGAATTCACGGTGACAAAAGAGACTCGTTAACACCGGAAAGCCATATTACTGTACTCTTACCACGGAAGTGCAGCGACGATTGTCATACCGACTAAACTTCACAGCGTATCAGATCTCGCTCTTACCATCCAACATGCCAACATGGTAGGTTAATCGACTACTCGTGACTGCATGCACATTTGTAAACAAATAAAGAACACTGAAATGATAATTATTATATGAAACCACGAGAATTACTGGTAAAAAAAATCATTTTCTCACACTTGCTACGGAATGTTGATGTTACTTACTTTAAAATAAACCAGGAAATACTACGTATTCGGTGTAATATGCTAGGATGATAAGTAAAGAGATTTCATGTATTTTTATCACACCTAGGCCTGCAAACAAACTGTCTTTTGTTTTGAATCGTCAAATTGTAACTAAAAAAAAAATATAAAAATAATAACACTGGGTAAAAGTTTACCTCAAACAGATTTTAATAAAGTTTGACACTTGTACTCATTGCTTGTCTCTTTAGTATTGTACTATTTTATTTAAAATTAACAGGATCATACTATTTAGATAAACTAAAACATAAATACTATAGGTTTAATAAACCTGTTAAACTCACGTGAATTTAGTACGCACGTCGGGAGACGTGAGCGCAGGCGCAATGCTTGACAATAATAAACTAAAAAAATAAAAATAAATAAATAAAGTTGTTAATGATTTCTGTTTCTTTTATCTCCTGCTACCCCAAGGTTGTCTGGAAGAGATCGCTTATAGCGATAAGACCGCCTGTTGCTACCTTTGTATTTAATTGTTCTGTATTTTGTTTTCTTTCTTTGTGGTGCAATAAAGCATATTTATTATTATTAAATAAAGGGGACCTAGGCTCTCCGAAACATATCGCGCGTAGTGAGTTCAACCGTTTAATTATATTTATAGTTAATATGTCTCACGAGACTTTACGGAGTTAAAAGTGACTAATGGGCGTTTTCAAAAACCGTTGTTGAAATAACCTTGTTATTCAATTTGGTCAAGTTTGGGCTTATTCGATTCAGAATCACGAGCTTATTTGATTTTGTTAGGAGAAAATACATATATAATATATCCCATAATTTTCATACAGTTTTTATTCCTTCCATTACGCTACTGCCTTTGAACTTTTATGAAAAAACGGTGTCGTAATGGAAAAATCATTCTGGGACATTTTTTTCTCCTATTAGAATCGAAAGAGCTCGCGATCCTGAGTAGAACAACGGTTTGTGAAAACGCCCTAATACCACTGGACGGGTCCATATTGGCACTTATACAATTTTTTCTTCGAATATTTTTACTAATACCGTTTTATACTCATAATCATCATTACTCCGAAAAATTTTTCTCATACTTTTTTTCTTACTAAAAATTATACTTCTACCTACAATGTTCGTAACGATTTTTATTTCGAAATTTTATCCTCCTAAAGTCGTCAAGTAGATTAATCTATACTCATAAAGTTATTTGAAATAAATTGTTTATTTATAAACATTTTCCCATTAGGTTCACTCTGTTGTGGTATAATTCTTTTATGAATAACATAAACTATGTAGTCATTTTTAGAATTATAACTAACGTGAGACTCAAACATATTTAAATATTTATCACACGGGTTACTCACGTAATTTAAGTCGATAATTGCTCGACATGTTTGCCGCGGCCAGCACCCGCTCTAGGAGAGCGCAAGCCCGCAGTACACGTCGGGCTTTGGTCGCGGATACTCCATGATGAGGATCCTCTAAATGGATCGAAACATGTCGAGCAATTATCGACTTAAATTACGTGAGTAACCCGTGTGATAAATATTTAACTATGTAGTCATAATGGGCTTTGTGCAGAAACTGTTGTGACATACTCAACTTTAGCATATTTCTTTGTGGCAGATTTCGAGTTGTTCGAATATTATTCGAGCATAATTTCGATGCTCCTATTTATGATGAGGCATAATCTGGATGTGCATAAAAAGTATCGGCATAGTTTGTTTTAGCATAACAGAGAAGGAATAATTACGACCTCTCAATATAATCGAGGTAGTAGTAATATTCTATACGTTACTTACTGTGTTACTGAGCTGAGTACTTTCTAGGTTGCTAAAAAAAAAATAACCTCGAAGACTAAGGCGGGAGCAAAGCTCCCGCCTTAGTCTTCTAACCTAACCTATCCGAGTCGGATCTGCCCCGGAAGGTTTTGTTCGCTCGCTTCGCTCGCTCACTGCAGAAATTTTCACCCTCACAGCAAATTCTGCCTGACGAAAAAGGCAAGTTTCGAACATGTGGCTACATGCCCAAAAAAAAAATGCAAATCTAATTTCTGTCTTATAACACTCGGCGTAAGTAATGATATGCCAAGATAGTTTCGGACAAAATAATATTCGAAATATTGTTATTTAAGCCAAGTGATGTTTCTCTCTCATTAAGTTGATGCCAAAATAGATTATACGAAGTCTGTTATGTCCTAAGCGTTACGGACAAAAAAAGTTTAGAGGAAACCCGTTTAGTACAGTACCTACTCTGCCACAACCTGATTTGTGCAGGTAGCTAGTTTACAGTAATAGTACGATTTATATTTAATCAAACAAAAATACCAGTACAGATAAAAATAAATACCTATAACATTAGAATATATAGCATAAAAAAAGTATAGTGAAAAATTATATAAACATAAAAGTTAGTACTAAAAATATGTATGAAAAACAATATTATGAACATAAATAATTCTATGTGATGATGATTATGAACAAAGATTATTCTAAATACCGATCATTATGAAGTTAAATTGTATAAGAAAAATTTTCGGAGTTCCAATAATCTAAGTTGCAATTTTATAAATACTTTGGCGCACCCCCACTGGACCTGTAGTAAGGGTGGCACTAGAGAACTAACGAGGACGTTACACTAGATAAAGGGGGTAGCGCAGCTAAAGTTAGGTACGGGGGGGGGGGGGGATAAAAGTTAACGCGCGATATTGTGTTTGTATGTAACGTACGGTAATGAGTTGCTTGTAATTAAGTTAGGTTATCTGCTAGACTAGCGTGCTGACAGACAAATTGTGGTCATGAAAACGAGTAAATGTTAGTGAAATCTATCGTTCTCGAGTCTGAACTCTATTGATAAAGACAAGTAAAACAACAAGCATCGATTTAAGTAGAAGCCTTATTTATATACGTATAACTTCACATTACAAATAAGGTTTAAGTATAATATAAAAAAGCGTTATAAGATCATCGAGGCTTTAAAATTGAACAAAAGTATTGGTTATGTAACTAGTTCATTGTTGGTATCTGACCTAATATAAGAATCCTACATATGACATTTTTGCCCTTCAGCGAACGTTGTTACGGGCGGCTGGGTCATAATGATTGTCATAACAATTCTTGCATAAATATTTTACCTACTTAGAGGTGACCTAATTAATCTAATTATACATAAAAAAATCAAGAACACAATCCCAATTAAAGTTAAAATACCTTGAATACTAATTAACCATTATAATACTACATTTTGATTTCCGAGAACCACGGAGTTTGAAACTTACGCCAAGTACTTGCAAATTGCTGTCACATACAGCTTTCCTAGTTTATCCGGCGCCAGAAGCGAAACGACGTAAGTTAGTACCAAAACGTATGGAGATATTACTTTGTGATTTGGGTTCGTGAGGCGTTTTGTTCTTACATATGACATGTCACGTTCAGTAGACATGTCGTGTTAGTTCTGCGTAAGTTTGTGGGCAGATTTTGCTTTGACGCGATGGAGTTTTAGTCTGAAATTGCTGCGAGTCATAATACTTGTAAAGTCAAAGTCAAAGAATTCTTTATTCAAATTGGAATAGCAACAAACTCTTTTGAATCGTCTAGGTATTAAAACTACTTCCGGTTCTAACCCTTCACCGCTGACCCAAGAAGAACCGGTATGAAATTTGGCGGGAATTATTTTTTCAAATTGTAAATAATATAACTAAACGGATAGACTCACTCGTATTTAGTCACTATGAGCGACATGTTTTGGAGAGCCTAGTCTCCATTATCAATCACTGAGCCCGCGTGCACGCCTCGCGACTTGCGAGCGCGGCACGCGCTGATGCCCGTCGCAAATTCGTTGTCCTTCCTTAACTTATGTGACGCGTATACAATTTTATTTGTTTGTTACCAAAGTAGGGTAGGAGATGTACGAACTTTTTTTGTTACCAAAGTTACGACAGTGCAAGACCTCGAAGACGTTATTACAAAACTGAAGTGGAGTTTGGCAGGACACATTGCCGAGCAGCGTGATGGCAGGTGGACTAAAATGTTAACGGATTGGTGGCCGCTTTCAGATGGGAGAAACGCAGGGCGTCCCGCTAGATGGGTGGATGATATTCAAAAGAGTGCGGGTCACTTTCGGATGAGGTTAGCTCAGCACCGGAACCTGGCGTACGTAAAGAGAGGCCTGCTCAGCAGTGGGCGATAAACGGCTGAAAATGATGATGATAGCAAACAAAAAAGCAAATACATAAAGAACACCGAAATTTAGGCCATCCTTCATAAACTCTTAAATGAGCTGCTATTCTTAAAACGGGCTCCACAAAAGGACAAAAATAATCCCTATTGACTCAAGCCCGCTTCTCCCGAGCTCAAAGAAAAGTTGCAAATCTAATGATATGGAAATACGACGTTCTAACTCAGCTTCGTTGGGGCTTAGTCGAGATGAGATATGAAAGATTGCGGATTACGCAATTCCTTATTGGGATTTTGTTATACTACGAACAAATAAAACATGGAAGCCGCACGCCGTACTAAATTGCCTTTCAAAAACGGTCCTGAATTTTAATTTACAAGTGTCACCCCCTCTTCAATGAATCACGGTAATGAATTTCAATATCAACCTATAAAAATTTAAACTGCGATTTAAAAATAGTCGTGATTCAAAGTTTTCATTGGCTATATTCTATAAACGTTTGTCAAAGATGTTGCGCCGAAATATGCGCGGTGTTAAGAAAAGCGCAATGTCCTGCCCATCTTGGCTCAAGTGAACAATTGGTTTTAGGGGCATTTTTGAGCGGGCGTTAGACGTCCATGTTGGTCCATTATGGTCACAGTTGTTATAAAATGCTGTTTGGCTATGGGCAATCTGTTTTAAGTCATTATCAATAATATTAAATTAAGCCGCGTATCGGTTGCTAGAGTATAGGAAGGCCTCTTACAAGACGAACCTGATGAAGATAGCTGGAATCTATTTATTTATATAAACTTTATTGCACTAAACAGGAGTACAAAAGGCGCACTTAATGCCATTAGGCATTCTCTACCAGTCAACCATTGGGACAAACAGAAATATTAAGTTGGATCACTAGCTCTTAGTTTCAAAGTTAGTGACGCCAAGGACAAAAATTTTGTAGAAAATTCTAGATAGTTTTCAACATTTTAGCCTAGTATTTTGTGAAGCAATAGATAGATCTAAGTTTTTCTGTGCGTGCCACGCGAGGCCGAAGTTCAATGAGAGTTATTTCCAAGTTATATTAGAAAACTTTGTGCGATGCATAACATGACAGAATTGATAAATTACAGATCTCCATTACATAAATATCCGGAGTCAGGGAACTTTTATACCGCATTTTTATAGGTAAATAAGATACCTAAATACATGAAAATGTAATACTTAAATAAATAATGAATAAATATATTGGGACATTGAACACATTCGACCTGGTCCCATGGTAAGCTCAATTAAGGCTTATGATGTGGGTACCATGTGACGACATATATATTATAATATATAGATACATATAGATATGTACTTAAACACAGACAATCACGACCAAGGAACAAATATTTGTGATAAATAAATACACAAATAATGCCCTCGCCGGGATTCAGAGGCCGGGGCCTCGGGGGTAACTGGTACAATTTTCGAATTTATGTATTATATTGATTTTATGTCAAGAATGTAGAGGATTGCTATACAACCGCTACATTACATTACATAGTATACGAACACTTTCCTTATTTAATGTAATGAAACCGAAGCACGCGTCGTTACCGTATATTGAATAATTACTTCTCTATATCGGAAACCCATTAAGCTAAAAACAAATTAGGCACCTCAAGAACACGGCACCTCATTAAACTTCGGCACAAGAACATCGATGAAACTTCCAATAAATTCCGAGACTGTACCATTCTACATTTACATTTTCGTTCTGATTTCGTCTCGTTCAAAAATCTTGGGATCATAATTTTCGTGTGTCAAAAACCTATTTGTAACAAGATTTTTTTATTTTTTCTTCGTGGAACCGATACGTTCATAAAATATAATAATGTTTTATCGAATAAAAAAAATCCCATATTTCAAGTTACGACAACTTACGTAGGGGCCGTCGATATTTTGACGATTTTTGACCACTCATTGGTGATTTTTGGTGGACGTAAGCGGACCCAGGGTGCTTAGCCAAGTTGCCAATCGCTAACGCTTAATAGTCAATCGTAAACGAAAGGTAGCTAACTGTCTTTGTCGCACTAATATGAAAGAGTGTCAGAGAGGGAAAACTACGATACGCTACTAAGCGTTAGCGATTGGCATGAACTTGGCTAAGCATCTAGGTCTTGATCATTCGTGGTATTTTGCTGACTCGTTCTCGTTGCTTGCAAGGTTATGGGCCTCAGAATAAGAAGTTTTTGAAAGATTTTTTTAATACGTAGAGGTATCTACTATAACTAGGTGCTACTATAACTGCTTAAAAAACCCTTAGGTGCTTATTCTGCTTCCTAAATCCTCACTGGCAGCTGAAATACACTTATTTTTGACCATCATGTATACAGGGTGGAAAGGGACGACGTTCCTTCCCGCTACCGACCGAGTCTACCAACCATTACGATGAACTTTCAGTATGGGACCAACATCGAAAGCGTACATGGAATATTGACTTTTCCATACTATTGAACTCTAACTAATCACTCACTTTGTATGAGGAGTAAATTTTTGGTCCCATACTGAAAGTTCATCGTAATGGTTGGTAGACTCGGTCGGTAGCGGGAAGGAACGTCGTCCCTTTCCACCCTGTATACAAATATATACCTATATGTGATGGGTCCACGGAAAAAACATGTCCAGTGCTTAAAAAAATCAGGGCAAATTCACACCTTATTCTGTTAAAAGTAAGTGAATTGACTAGACATGTTCTTTCCGTGAACCCTTCATAATTTACTATATGCCTACATTGCATGTTTCAAATGAACATATTTTTTTATTGACAGGTATTGAATGTAATTGTAATGGTTATGTGTATATTTAATTTGTAGGTGCTACTAATTATTTACTATAAGTATCACTTCCGATCTGTTATTGTAAATACTTATATAATTTTATTTCATTACAGCACGCATCTAGCTCCTTTCGCAAATTTCTGTAATATTGTGCCTTGAATCGAATACTAACTAATATGGGTGTATTAACTTTTTTTGTATGTTATTGCCTTGATTACGGTCGCCTGAGTCACGCTAGTATTATATAAAATTATGCTACTTAATTATCTGCATTTCTTATATAATTTACAATAGGGAATGCTCTGAAGAATTGTTCGGATTAATCCCTGCAGCGTCTTTCCGCCATCGTCCTACGCGACAGCATTTTCATCCTCACCATTTAGATGTTTCAAAGTCCTCAACCGTACGTTTTTCTAGAAATTTCCTGCCTCGCTCTGCTATACTCTGGAAAGCGTTGTCGCTTGCGGTGTTTCCGACCGTTACGATCTTCGAATCTTCAAGAAAAGAGTGTATTCCCATCTTAAAGGTCGGCAACGCACTTGTAATAGCACGGGTGTTGCGGTTGTCCATGGGCGACGGTAATCGTTTACTATACGTGGTATAAAAAAAATAAAAAAAAATCAGGCGATACGTCTGCTCGCTTGCCTCCTATTCAATAAAAAAAGCTTAAACTATGCACATGTATTTTCTGGTGTTAATAAGCCCTTTCCTTAATGGGACACCTACAAACATGGACTATGTGTATGTTTGCATAATTTAAGGTGGATGTCCCTGTGCGATTTTCATACAAATTTGTCGACATTAACTCTGTTAATTAGTAGACTTTTTGTAATTTTGAACCTTGATAGTAAGTTGTACGTATCCCGTAGATGGCGCGTATGTAAAAAAAAGTCCAAAAAGTGGTATAGTATTTCTGAATTATCAATTTGAAAATTGATACAATTTCGCTCTTTGCCTTTGTATATGTGCGTGAATAATACTATCCATGAAAACTAACATGGAGGCAGATGACAAGGTAAGTTTAACCATATCCATCACAGATGTCACTTTAAAACTGCTAGTTAAATGACCTCACTAATTAGTAATATATTCGGTCAATAGATGGATTATTAAAAGTAAGCGTAATTCATAAAATAGGTATGTTGTTATTGTTTTTATCAAATAAAATATCCGGTAAAATTTTATCCCTCGATTCGCCAGGTCGGATCTCAAAATACAATATATCGGTCAGTATTTTTTATGAATTACAGCCAGTAGGTAGTTAGGTAGCTACTTTTGTATCTAACTATGATGCTCACTTTAATTCTCATTTAGCGTAACTTGTACAACAGTTTGGAAGAAAGGAGCACATTAATATGATAGGTACTAATTAATATCTGAGAGGTAATAAATAAAATAAGTGGCTATAAATTAATAATAATAATAAACAAATAAATATATCGGGACATCTTAAGCTTAAATTAAGGCTTGTGTTGTGGGTAATAAGAAATAAGCGATGATACATATCATGTAACTACATACAGATACTTAAACACATAGATAGCCACGATCAAGGAACAAATATTTGTGATAAAAAAATACACAAAATAATGCTTTCACTGGGATTCGAACCCGGAACCTCCAGCTTCATAGATAGGGTCACAACTAACTCGGCTACCGAGGCTGACGACTTTAATTTAAATGGACGCGTAAAATACTTTTTGGTAAGTGGTCACAAAATATTTTGTTCATTTGTCACAGCAAAGTCAATGTCATCTATGAGTCAACATTTTGCAATTTTGTTCCACAAGTCAAGGCAAAAGTGTTCGTTTCGAATAAAATCGATATCATAAACATGCCCACAACGATGGGCAGAACGAATAAAAATGAGTACCGAAAACACCGTTGATCTGGGGGGAAAAAAAAAAAGCGTCGAGTAGAAGCGGGGTTACTCCTTCACCATGGCACCACATAGTAAGTATCTCGCCGTAGCGAAAATTTAAAATTTGAAGCGTAATAGTTAAAACACCTATTTAATAAGTACAACTGTACTCACGTGTACTGCGATAAGAGTTTATCTGAATACCCGAGCCGCTTTTAAAGTAGTTAGAACATTTTTTCTTCTATATTGATGACACTCTCACATTTTACTCTCACATTAAATTTGCCAGCTAATCTTTGTGTTAGGTAACGATTCAAATGATTCTGTAGTAGATATACATATTATTACCTTTATTCTATTGCCAATTGCGACACGAACTTTGTCAGTTATTATTAATTTCAATAAAAAGAACAGATAGGGAGGTATAATAAATTAAATTCACCAATGTGACAATTTCAGGAGGATAGCAGCTTGGCGGGATATTAAGACCGACCAAACTCACGAGCCTGAAACATCAGATTCCACCAATCAAACCCCAATTATTTGTGCAACTAATACTCAGTGAGTGTTTACTACTTTTTAACCGACTTCAAAAAGGAGGAGGTTTACAATTCGTCGAAATCTTTTTTTTTTTTATGTATGTTCCCCGATTACTCGAAGACGCGTGGACCGATTTGAAATATTCTTTTTTTGTTTGAAAGGGTATACCTTCTAGTTGGTCCCATTGTCACCGAATCCAGGTCTGATGATGGGATCCTGGAGAAATCGAGGGAACTCTTCAAATGTTGTAGGCACACATGACATTTTTCATTTATTTTCGAAGACTAATCGAGTATTTGCATCTAGTCATGAACATCTTAAGTTGGTGATCTGATGATGGAAGGTACAAATCTTTAGCAATTAGGAGTTGGGGGATAATTCTTTAAGTATAACATATTGCATGTATTTTGGAAGCTATTTGAGTATTTGCCTTTAGGTGGTCATCCTTTCATGTTGGTGAGCTGATGATGTAAGGTACAACTCCTTGGAGATTAGGAGTTGGGGTATAATTCTTTAAATATAACATATTTCATATATTTTGGAGGCTATTCGAGTATTTGCCTTTAGGTGGTCATCCTTTCATGTCGCTGAGCTGATTATGAAAGGAATAGCTCCTTAACGATTAGGGGTTGGAGGATCATTCTTTGTATATAACAAATGTCATACATTTTCGAGATATATTCAAGTGTTTGCTTAGTAGTTATGACATGTCGGTTAGCGGTTAGTGATTCTTTAAATAATATTGGCATGCTAAGTCTGTTACCTTTGAAATTGTTTTAGTATTAATATAAGTTCGCCAGTTCAGGTTTTATGGCCTACTACAGTACAGTACATTCTAATCATAAGTATTTAGAGCATACTGAATAACGATTTTATATTTACACTACTAAAAAGCAAAAAATAAAATATTTTAAAAATAAAAATAAAACCGCCTTCAAAAATTCGCCCGAACTAAAAAGTTAAAAATAATTTTGGCTCCTACTTCTTAGGATTTCCTACCCAAACCTTTAAACCTTTTACCCTATTCATTGAAATAAAACATTATGGCTAGGTACCTTACAGATTTCTTAGAAGTCGGTGCCAAGCCAAATATGTTCACTTCGCGAGTACCTACTTATATGTATTTGATAGAGCTTTGTAACTTACTGTCACTCCGGTTATGCTTTCATGAAAATGACTGAGGCAGACCATTCTGTTGATAAAAGCGTAATCGGAGTGACAGTAAGTTACAAAGCTCTATCTAATATACAGTATGTATTTGATCGTAAAGCAAAGAAAGAAACACATTAATATTTAGATCATACTAAACAACTTTTACTATGGGGCCAAACTCGAATTCGTGAAAAAAAAATTACTCTCCCATACAACGTGTTCATGATCACGCAATCAAAATGTATGAAAATGTCCAAATTTTTTTCGTGAATTCGGGTTTGGCCCCATAGTAAAAGTTGTTTAGTATGATCTAAAAATTAATGTGTTTCTTTCTTTGCTTTACGATCAAATACATACTGTATACCTATGAACGTATTCGGCTTGGCACCGACTTCTAAGAAATCTGTAAGGTACCTAGCCATAATGTTTTATTTCAATGAATAGGGTAAAAGGTTTAAAGGTTTGGGTAGGAAATCCTAAGAAGTAGGAGCCAAAATTATTTTTAACTTTTTAGTTCGGGCGAATTTTTGAAGGCGGTTTTATTTTTATTTTTAAAATATTTTATAGAGTTGTATAATTCATTATGGAATTCATATCATATGAACCTAATGTCGTCGTATTAGAGACTAACTGTAGCTTAAATAACTATGTGTAGGTACACATATATTGCAGGACAGCGAAAGTATTCAGTATGTTATAGGTGTGTAACTTGTCAATCTATAATATGTAATAGATAACAATACCCATATACTTTTCACTTGACATATTCCAACAGTCATTACTGTCATTAGACTTACAAAGCAATACTAAAGTTTTAGCTACGCATGTAATATTTTCAAATAATTTCATTCAAACTGTCCACTCAAAGACATTACCTTTTCAAATCAACCAATCACCATGTGAGACGGCGCTGCGCGCTGCATACTGTCGGCAACCTCTCAAAATGAGCGTCTCAGACCGAGCAGAGTCACAGTTAAAATTATCGTGTTATTGTGTACCTATGAATAATTAGTATATTTTAATTTCTCGCAATTAAAATAAAAAGTAAAGTAGCTCTGGTTTAGAAACCATATTACTGGAACAATTTGAAAACAAACGATGAAAAAAAAACTCGCGGTAATATTATGGCTTGTTTTAGGCTGTTATCAAACAACATATTTATTATACTAATATCATGGGGCATTCCTCCACAAGTCGACCTACCTAGCGTCAAGTCCCCGCCTCCTATATTATTGTGATATGAGCTAGCTTTATTGACTGCGTAACTTACTTTTCCTAACTAGTGCGGAGAAGTAAAATTTTGCGCACGCTTCTCGTACGTTAATTTCTCTTTTTAAGGCACTTGTTATGAGAAAAGTCGTTCGATACACGTGTAAAAACTTCTTTTTAACTCGGGTGATTGACTTTCATCCTCGTGGAAAAAAAAATTTTTTTTGCACTTGCATCGAAATGCAACTACTACTACTACTACTATTCTTCCCCTCTTGCTCGCACCAGTCGCGCCAATATGCGTGTGCGACAAGGATGACTGGAAAATAACTTGTACAAACATTAAGTTTAATCACGTTTCTGTAATATTATTATGAAGGCTATTCTTCTGTTTCTACCTATCGTTATCCCGGCTTTTGCCAGGGTCCGTACCTACCTTTCCTCCTCTTTGCGCGATCCTGGGCATCTTCATACTTCACTGTCTGTCCATCTGTCTGTCTATCACCAATATGTATCTAATGGATAATTAGTTGAAATTTTCTCAGATGATGTACAGTCAGCAGCAGATATTGCTAAGCGGGCAGAGTTTTCAAAATAAACTATGCACGACTATTAGAGTGTGTTAAGATCATTGTGAACACCCTACTCGTTAAGCAATATCTGCTGCTGATTGTACCTACCTAAAATATTGCCGATATAACAAGAAACACTAAAAATAATTAAATATTTATATAGCTATGTTTTGTCGTGTTTCGAATAATAACAACATAATTTAAAAACATATATTTCTTTATTATTGGACGATTAGTATATGAACAAATAAATATATTTAGTATGTGACCATCTTACACATATCAACCTAGTGCCACAATAAACTCCATCAAGGCTTGTGTGAGAACTAAACTACAAAATATGTAATATATAGAATAGATACATACAAATACTTAAATACATATTGAATAGTTGGAGTCCTAATTTTATTAATCTGTACGTGTACGTAGGTATGAACATGGCATTATGATTTTAGATTAGGCAATCTCTTATGGACCTATAATGATAACCTATCAGGTTTATACTTGCAGACTATTTTATTCAAATAATTTTAAGTTTTATAGTCTACCTAAAACCTTCTCTTCTTAAATCACTCTATCGATAAAAAAAACGCATCGAAATCCGTTGCGTAGGTGTAAAGATTGAAGCATACAATAGGGATATAGGGACATGAGAATGCGACTTTGTTTTATATTATGTAGTGATATGGAAGATTATAACCCCTTTATTCATAACCGTCTCCTAATTTAGCAAACTATTTTTGGGGTTCCGTTGCCAAAATTGCAAAAAACGAAAACCTTATATTCGTCAAGTCATGTCCGTCTCTGTCCGTGTCTGTCCGTCACATCCAATTTACTCGGAAACAATAAATGGAATACTCGGAAGTAATGATATTTGGTGAGGATTGTGTTGTATGAACCGCCAATGATATATAAGTAAAGATACGTCTTACTCTAACAAAATGAGCGAAATAAATACTTCACACCATACACCTCCTACAATTTATTGATAGTTGACAAACACTTATCTTCATACTTCATAATGCGTAAAAGAGATGGTAAAATACATATACTCGTATTTAATTAACGAAAAAGAGACAAGATGTATCTCTTATAGTTTTTGAGATAGGTTGTTTTAACTGTATTTTTTATGATAAATTGATAATGGTACGGAGTCCGACTCGCACTTGGTGGGTTTTTTAATTCATAATACATACATAATTATTATATACGTATAAAAATCAACTACAGGAAACAACGTATCACCTTCCTAGTAAGTTTGTGTGTCTGTTGGTCCATACGGAAGAAAACGTTGATTTAAACTGAATACCTAAATTCTCAAATTTGAAGTCTTCATGACCTAAAAACTAAATAAACCTCCACGTTAATGAAATCAGAAGATCTGTTTGTCTGTTCGTCTCTGTGCCTGTTCATAGCCTGGCTGAAAGTTATAGTTTGCCTGTCGATTTGCCTGCCCACCTGTTTTTCTTTGTTTGAATGCATGATTTTTGTACATGTGACCGTTTCAATTCGTAACAGATCCCTGTAAAATACACTGAGCAAATTTGATAGTCACCTACTTACCTATGTGTAAACATAATTATTGATAGGCAAGGTTTTGTATATTTATTTTAAAATATACTTTCTGCAAATAGGTAGGTAGTTAAAATATTTTTTGTGCTGTCCACATGGCTTGTTAAGAAATTAAAACTTGTTTGAACCCATTGAACTTAAAGATCTAGAGTATTTCCGCTGGGAAACAATTCTTATTATAATAAGCGAACTCTGATTCAGAAAATATTATTTTGCATCCGTCTGAATTTCACAACTGATTCTTGTAAAATGGTATGTAATGAGTATAAGTTGAGTGGCCGTGTGGTGATGGCAATAGAAATACATTTGTTACCACCCCAACTCTTCCCGTGGGTGCCCTAATAGTCAACTAAGGGATTCGAAGTGTCACTGACCAGTATTTATTGAATATTGGATGATGGGCAACAGCTTGCCCTGCGTGGCGATTATGGGTATTTACTTCCTAATGCGTCCGTATGCTTAGGTACCTAATACGAGAGGCCTTTGTGCAGCAGTGGACTAATTATAGACTGATGATGTGATCTGAGTTTAAGTTACCGTACGAGCCCAACACTTGCCCCATTCTTGATGGTGGATGCATTATCTATTATGGTAGATTGGGTTTGGTACATATACTTATTATAACGATGTAATAAGACAATGTTAAGAAAAAGATGAGGTGATTGGTTAGTTAGGTTAGAACTACGATCTTGACTACCGATCATTATTGCTGTGGCAAACTGGGTAAGGTTAGACTAGAACAATTGCGATCTCATTAGGAATTCACTGCTACGACAAAGTGGGTTAGGTTAGAACTGCCATCTCATTATTAAGTCACTGCTATATCAAAGTACGTTAGGTTACGTTAGAACTGGGTAGGACAAAGTGGGTTAGGTTAGGTTAGAACTGCCATCTCATTAGTAAGTCACTACTATCTCAAAGTACGTTAGGTTAGGTTAGAACTGCCATCTCATTAGTAAGTCACTACTGTATCAAAGTACGTTAGGTTAGGTTAGAACTGGGTAGGACAAAGTGGGTTAGGTAAGGCATCGGTCTCACCGCGAGCTACTAAGCTATGAACTATCGGCTACAAACACGAACAAAAGATACGCACTCCCGTGTAAATATAAAATATTTTAAAATAAAAATAAAACCGCCTTCAAAAATTCGCCCAAACTAAAAAGTCAAAGATCCCTGTAAAATACACTGAGCAAATTTGATAGTCACCTACTTACCTATGTGTAAACATAATTATTGATAGGCAAGGTTTTGTATATTTATTTTAAAATATACTTTCTGCAAATAGGTAGGTAGTTAAAATATTTTTTGTGCTGTCCACATGGCTTGTTAAGAAATTAAAACTTGTTTGAACCCATTGAACTTAAAGATCTAGAGTATTTCCGCTGGGAAACAATTCTTATTATAATAAGCGAACTCTGATTCAGAAAATATTATTTTGCATCCGTCTGAATTTCACAACTGATTCTTGTAAAATGGTATGTAATGAGTATAAGTTGAGTGGCCGTGTGGTGATGGCAATAGAAATACATTTGTTACCACCCCAACTCTTCCCGTGGGTGCCCTAATAGTCAACTAAGGGATTCGAAGTGTCACTGACCATTATTTATTGAATATTGGATGATGGGCAACAGCTTGCCCTGCGTGGCGATTATGGGTATTTACTTCCTAATGCGTCCGTATGCTTAGGTACCTAATACGAGAGGCCTTTGTCCAGCAGTGGACTAATTATAGACTGATGATGTGATCTGAGTTTAAGTTACCGTACGAGCCCAACACTTGCCCCATTCTTGATGGTGGATGTGATAAATAAAATCACTGATCTATGGTTATGATATAATTTATTGTAAACTAACGCATGAAGAGTATCAGCTACGGACGTATAAACGTTAACGAATAAAGTAATTAAAATAAGTGTATTAAGTCAGCGTGATCGTGGGTACAGCAATTATATTTAATGCTGTCGGGGGGATGTGCAGTGCTTGCAATGTACAGTTACTATAACTTTTCTTATGACATACATAAAGAATTACCACATGACTTGATGCCCACCTGACGGTGTGTTTATTTTGTAAAGTTTCAAAATCATTGTTTGTATGTCTGTCTGTCTCTCTGTCTGTTTAGGGCTCCCTCTAATCCCTCTATATGGCATTTTTTTTTTCGAAACGCTTATGTTATAAGAGACTTGGCATAATCAATTTTTGTAAACAATATTTAGAATATTACTTTTCCAGAAACTATTTTGGCATATTATTATTTAGGTCATGTGTTATTTCGCAGAAATTGGATTTCCATATTTTTGGCATAGGTACATAATTATACACGGTGTTACGCGAGCACTGCGAAAGATTTTAACTATGCATTCTAGACATCAAAATAAACACAAAATATTATGAGACCTTATGTCAATTCCACCAAAAAAAATTTTTTTCTTTTTTTTAGGCCGATTTGAATATTTTTTAACATTTCCAGTACTTTTTATCATAACAACAATTTGTTTAAATTATTTATTTCAATTGTTTTTTTAGGTACCTACAGGTTATTTCGTCAAGTCTATTCGTATTTTTTGATTGTCAGGCAAAAGGTGTGGTAATATTAGAACACATTGTGGTAGCATTGTAATTCAAAAGAAGTTAAATGACGAGTTACGTCGAAAAACTTATTTCGAAAAAAAGGTTGATTATCTCTGAAACCAAGCCGAATCCAGGAAATTTTATATAACATTAAAGACTCTAAATATGGTCAGGAATCCAGCATTAAAATCTTTCGGAATGCTGACGTAACACCGTGTATACAACTCTCCGAAACTTACTTCACATACATATATTTTACGTTAGGCAGAAATGCATTATCTATTATGGTAGATTGGGTTTGGTACATATACTTATTATAACGATGTAATAAGACAATGTTAAGAAAAAGATGAGGTGATTAGTTAGTTAGGTTAGAACTACGATCTTGACTACCGTTCATTATTGCTGTGGCAAACTGGGTAAGGTTAGACTAGAACAATTGCGATCTCATTAGGAATTCACTGCTACGACAAAGTGGGTTAGGTTAGAACTGCCATCTCATTATTAAGTCACTGCTATATCAAAGTACGTTAGGTTACGTTAGAACTGGGTAGGACAAAGTGGGTTAGGTTAGGTTAGAACTGCCATCTCATTAGTAAGTCACTACTATCTCAAAGTACGTTAGGTTAGGTTAGAACTGCCATCTCATTAGTAAGTCACTACTGTATCAAAGTACGTTAGGTTAGGTTAGAACTGGGTAGGACAAAGTGGGTTAGGTAAGGCATCGGTCTCACCGCGAGCTACTAAGCTATGAACTATCGGCTACAAACACGAACAAAAGATACGCACTCCCGTGTAAATATAAAATATTTTAAAATAAAAATAAAACCGCCTTCAAAAATTCGCCCAAACTAAAAAGTCAAAAATAATTTTAGTTCCTACTTCTTAGGATTTCCTACACAAACCTTTAAACCTTTTACCCTATTCATTGAAATAAAATATTATGGCTAGGTACCCTACAGATTTCTTAGAAGTCGGTGCCAAGCCAAATACGTTCATTCAGGTATATATTAGATAGAGCTTTGTAACTTACTGTCACTCTGATTATGTTTTTATCAACAGAATGTTCTACCTCAGTCATTTTGATGAAAGCATAACCGGAGTGACAGTAAGTTACAAAGCTCTAGCCTCTATCAAATACAGTTATATACTCGCGAAGAGAACATATTTGGCTTGGCACCGACTTCTAAGAAATCTGTAGGATACCTAGCCATAATATTTTATTTCAATGAATAGGGTAAAAGGTTTAAAGGTTTGTGTAGGAAATCCTAAGAAGTAGGAACTAAAATTATTTTTGACTTTTTAGTTTGGGCGAATTTTTGAAGGCGGTTTTACTTTTATTTTAAAATATTTTATTTTTTGCTTTTTAGTAGTGTAAAATCGTTATTTAGTATGCTCTAAATACTTATAATTAGAATGTACTGCACTGTAATAGGCCAGAAAACCTGAACTGGATACCTTAAATATTCAAAGAATTATCCCATTATGAAGGAGATATACATTGTATCATCAGCAAGTATGAACAATTTCAAAGATTATAGGTAACAGCCTTAGCATGCCTATATTATTTAAAGAATCACTTACCGCTAACCAACATGTCATAACTACTAAGCAAACACTTAAATAGATATATTCAAAGAATTATCCTCCAACTCCTAATAGTTAAGGAGTTATACCTTTCGTCATCAGCTCACCAACATGAGACTATGACCACCTAAAGGCAAATACTCAAATAGCTTCCAAAATACATGAACTGTGTTATATTTAAAGAATTATCCCCCAACTCCTAATTTCTAAGGAGTTGTACCTTCCATCATCAGCTCAGCGACATGAAAGGATGACCACCTAAACGCAAATACTCGAATAGCTTCCAAAATACATGAAATATGTTATATTTAAGGAATTGTCTCCCAACTCCTAATCTCTAAGGAGTTTTACCTTTCATCATCAGCTCACCAACATGAAAGGATGACCACCTAAAGGCAAATACTCAAATAGCTTCCAAAATACACGAAATATGTTATACTTAAAGAACTATCCCCCAACTCCTAATTGCTAAGGAGTTGTACCTTCCATCATCAGATCACCAACATAAAACGTTCATGACTAGACGCAAATACTTGATTAGTCTTCGAAAATAAATGAAAAATGTCATGTGTGCCTACAACATTTGAAGAGTTCCCTCGATTTCTCCAGGATTCCATCATCAGATCTGGATTCGGTGACAATGGGACCAACTAGAAGGTATACCCATTCAAACAAAAAAAGAATTTTTCAAATCGGTCCACGCGTCTTCGAGTAATCGGGGAACATACATAAAGAAAAAAAAAAGATTTCGACGAATTGTAAACATCCTCCTTTTTGAAGTCGGTTAAAAAGAGAGTGTCTCTTTTATTTACACGGGAGTGCGCATCTTTTGTTCGTGTTTTTTAACCGATAGCTCGCGGTGAGACGAGTGCCTTAGGTTAGAACTGCCACCTTATTAGTAAGTCACTACTATATCAATGTAAGTACGTTAGGTTAGGTTACAATTGCGACCTTATCAGCAATTGACTGTTATGACAAAGTGGTTTAGGTTAGGATACAACTGCGACCTCAGCAAGTCAGCAGTAATTCACTGCTATGGCAAAGTGGCTTCGGTTAGGTTAGGTTAGAATTGCGACCTTGTTAGATTAAATTATGCTCAATTAGTAAGTCTACAGTAGAGTAAATTGTATTTCCATTTCAACAATTATAAAGAAAAAGAAATGTATTTTCCTTTACTGTCATGACAAAAAACTCGACAAGAAAACGTTATGCATATCTTGCACGAGAAAGAGAGGGCTGGAAGATACTCCAACGACAAGTGAATAACTCTGTGATGATGATGATGAAGGTGACCGTCTGTTCATTATAAGAAAAAGATTTGAGAGTTCAACCCACAGTCCCTTATATTCCAGTATGTGTGTCTATTTGTCCGTCCGTGGCTAAGCTCGGCGATCGTTAAGGTGCATGCAGGCCAAAAGAGCATTCGCTGTTCTAACCCCCAACTCTACGAAATTCGATCGTTACACGAAACGAGATTCGTTGAATTCGTAGAGTGGGGGATAGAACAGCGAATGCTCTTTTGGTCTGCATGCACCTTTAGTATCAACTAGAAAGCTTAAATGTGGCATGTACATGTATATTTTTATACCACCGACATCGACAGAACTATGAAAAAAATGAAATTTTACGGTAAGTATCTATAGAGGACACGTAAAATGATGATGTTTTATTTGCACTTTCACCTTATGGTATGTGGTGTCTTTAGGTATGTGACCTTGTCATCAAAAGCGGTTGTTTATGCAATATAGAAATAGATAAAAATCTCTTGAAAACTCCAAATAATTGTGCCAGGGAGACACTAAACTTATTGTTAGAATAATATTTATTTTACGTAATGTATACCGTTTTTTAGTGTGGGGATACAACAGGAACCCCTGTCTCTCTATATCTCCGTACACTGCTAACTTTAGTGATCGTTAGTAAATACCTACTAATAATATATATTTGGAATGAATGAATGAACGAATGAATTAATGAATGAATGAAAAGTTAAATAATTAAACGTAAAGTTTAATTAAATAAACGTTAGTTATGCACGTCGATAGATGCGTAATAAGTCGTTCACATTTCTTGTTAGATTTGCGGATTAGTTCGAGCATTTTTTGAAGGGGTAGTAACAAAAAAATGCTAGTAATTTGTATTTTAGTCTACTATTATTTATTGTACTGGTGAAAAAGTAACCCTGTATATCTATGTATTATTCATTATATCGTCGTTCATCACAAATAATAGCGCTTGTTGTCGGACGGTAAAATGCACACTACGCAGCGGTCTTGGGTTCAATCCCCAGCCCGAATCATTTACTTTATTTTATAAGCTTATGTATGTCATATTATATTATATTCACAAGTCCTTTACGGTGAAGGAAAACATCGTGACGAACCTCCATACATCTGCGATAAAAAACAAGGATGTATGTGAGGTCTCCAACAAGTACCTACTGGGCCAGCGTTGGCACCACGCAAAATATGCACGTTTGATGTCGAGACGCTAAAAAATGCCCTGAATACAATACAATCCAAAAATACCGACACCACAAGTCTTAATGGAGCGTACCGTTTACTAGGCCGATGTGTGTGAAAATGTCCCAGGATATTGATTTTTTTGTGTGTGACTAGACGAAAACTATGCATCATGGGCTATGATCGAAATGATCATTTTTTCACAAGGTTGATATTTAATATGCTCCTACTCGTAAACAAAGGGTAGCATTTCTTGCTGGTCACAGACCACCTCCTGTAGACTTTCATTACCTATAAGGCGACTCGCAGTCACCAGCAGTTATATTTCTCGCACTGATATACTTAGACGCGGCGCTCGTCGTGCTTGTTCAGTTGCGACTAAGTAACAGACCCGTAAATAGCGCTCGTTTTTGGCAATAAAAAAGCCGAAAAAGTGCATTTCACTGCTTTACATGGAGTGTTGTGTGAATTGGTATGCAAAGACAACAAGAAGTTCTAATTTAAAAATATAGATTAGCGGCCCATGCTGAAAAAAATATGGGTCATTTGAACCACCAGGTGACCTATCTAGAACGATATAAGAGCATAAAATAATAAGATTCAGCACTATGCCGTCACTTGTAAGCTGTCCAACTGACTCCTGGTGAGAATTTAAAAGTACAGGTAGAGTGAGTACATTTTGGTCATATATTTTTGTACGGCATTCTTACCACCGATAGATCCATGAAAAATAATAAGAAAACGCACAGTGCCGTACAAAAATTGTGCGCCACAAAGTCTGATTTTTTTTTTATTTTCCGACTATCAACAGGGTAAATTTGGTCATTTCATTTTGTACAGCATCTGTGTCATATTATTTCAATACTGCTTCTAATCCATTATTTCGCAACGCCGTACAAAAATGATGTACCAAGGGGAAAAAATCGAGGGTTGCAATCCCTTCTCTTTCCGTGGTCCAGGGGGTGATTTGACACAACATGAAATAAATTTATTTTGAAAGTATTTTATGCATAGATAATATTTTTTCATATGCCGTATATTTTCGTTGGTCCAAAGGGAAAAAAAAAACTGTACGAAATGTAAGGTGATTTTTTTTATACGGCATTTAGATATTTTATTTTTACTAATAGTCATAGTCTTTTCTTGATTCTAGGTTCCTAGTTAGAAACTATAAAAGTGATGACGTCATAGGTAAATAAATCTTTACATCTTAAATTTGTACGTAAGACTTGGATTTTGACAAATACATATTTATGTTTCAGAAAATAATAGATAAGTTAATTCGGACGTCGATGAAGACGTTGATTCCGATAACAACTGAGTAACTGATTCCAATACTGCATAAATTTATCTAATTTCTTAAAAAAATATATATTATTATCATAAAATATATAGATTTTTTCTAAAAAATCATTGTTTTATTTATTGACATCATTACAATGAAACAAATCAATTATATATTATATGTATGTATCAATAACGTTTGAAGTGTATATTAAACCAAAAAGTATACATAACTGTTGATACTGGGATTTTTCATTTTCAATTCTTGGACATAATATACACAACGTTTCAATTCTGCTAGACGTCATAGTGATTTTATCATATTATCAATTGTTCTCTTCAAAAATATGTTAATACCGCACTGCATCAGATGGCCATAAAGTACCCTTAAAATTCTAGCGTGACTTTCATCAGCCTAAAATATTATGGTCTGCATAAAAATGTACGGTATTATTTTTTCCTAATTTATCTCATCATCATCATAATTTCAGCCAAAAGACGTCCACTGCTGGACATCTAATTTATCTATGTTAATGTTATTTAAAACAAGGGATAAAATGTAAAAAATTGCTATATTTCATTAATCTATGATATTTATACATTTACATTAATTTGCAAAATTTCAGCTTTTGTATTTCTCTATAATTCTTTTTAGAACGGTTTATTTTGAACGGCAATACTATGTAAGGATTGTGTTTTACAACATCATGTTAAAAAAGAAGTTCCCGTACAGGATCAAATGATTTTACAGCTGTAAAAATCAAGGATACGATGAAATGAAGATGATTATTGATATACATTCAAATGGACTAACATTTTTTGACAGCAATATTTTTAATAGTACTTTTGAGTGCTAGATTATGTTTTGGAACCGAAGCCGTACTTTTGTAAATCACCCCCTGGACTACGGAAAGAGAGGGGATTGCAACCCTCGATTTTTTCCCTTGTCGCATGATTTTTGTACGGCGTTGCGGAATAATGAATTAGAAGCAGTATTGAAATAGTATGACACAGATGCCGTACAAAATCAAATGGCCAAATTTACCCTGGTGAATGTCGGAAAATAATAAAAAAATCATACTTTGTGGCGCACAATTTTTGTACGCCACTGTGCGTTTCCTTATTATTTTTCATGGATCTATCGGTGGTAAGAATGCCGTACAAAAATATATGACCAAAATGTACTCACTCTACCTGTACTTTTAAATTCTCACCAGGAGTCAGTTGGACAGCTTACAAGTGACGGCATAGTGCTAAATCTTATTATTTTATGCTCTTATATCGTTCTGGATAGGTCACCTGGTGGTTCAAATGACCCATATTTTTTTCAGCATGGGCCGCTAGTCTAATAGACTGAACTACATTCCGCAGAAAAGTCATACTACATAGTACTTCTGTCCCATTTATCAAATCAAAAATGCAATGTGCTATTGCTTTCTTACGAAGCACGTGTACCATTAGTGGTGGGACAATGTTGGTTTCGTTAATTACCGTGACCACGTGCTTTGTTTAAAGTAAGTTTAACCGGGTTTACGGAATAGAGATGAAAATAAGGATTGATTTTTAGCAATGTAACATTTTACAATCTTTTTTAGATTAGATTATTCAGTAGTAATCAGTAGTTTGTTTTTTACGTAGTTAGTAGTAAGTAAACAAGTCGTTTGATTCAAAATTTTTACAGTTTATTGCGTAAGTACGTAATGTGGACAGTTTTTTTAACACAGGTTTTTTGTGTCAGGAACGCTCATCGCCCATGTGATTCCACCGATGGGCCTGACAATGATTGATCTCGAAGGCAGTACGAGGGCACTCGGAGTTGATTTGACATCGATAAATGTTATGTTGGCTTTTTAGTATTATCTTGGTATGCAGTTGGGTTCCGTGTCATAAGATAGGCCTGATGATGAAATTGGACGAAGTTTGAGGGAACTCGGAATAGGTTTGAGACAATGATATCCGATTTATCTTTAACCTCCGTAAATATGATCACGTTTCCTTTTACCGGCGTCAACTCAACTGGCTTTCCATCCGTCGACGGAGAGTCCTCAGGATCCTCTGCACCCTTTTTTCTATTCTGTTTGAGCCTTCTGCTCCCGGATATCTCAGAAGTAGGTTCACATTTGAAACTCCTCGGCCAGGCTGTGAGTTGCGTACCTCCCGTATTCTCAAACTTTTGGTCCCTGCTCACCGTACTAGTTTTATTAGTAATTCCTTCGTCGTCCAGGCTTGTCGTCACTGGAATTCGCTTCCTCTTCATATAAGACAAGCTCCAAGCAAATTTGCGTTTAAGCGGATGTTGCGTACGCACCTGCTGAGTGAAGAGTGTAAATAGTGTCCATCATTATCATTATGTATGTATGTATGTAGGAAATATGTAGTAGTATATTATACTATTGTATTTATGTATTCGTATTGTATAATTATATATATGGATATAATTAGTTTGCTTTAGATTTCAATAACATTGCTTTTGTCTCTTTTTGCACCTTTTTATTCGTTTTCTGTTTGGCCTTATGGTCGACTGGTAGAGAATGCCATTAGGCATTAAGTCCGCCATTTGTACATTTTTTTTGTATTTTGTGCAATAAAGCTTAAATAAATAAATAAATAAATGATATCCTACGATGACTTTATAGGATGAGCAGTTAGGTCAAATACCACAAGATAGGCCTGATGATGAACTTGGAGTAAGTGCGAGGGAACTCGGAGTTGGTTTGAGATAATGATATGTTCTGTTGGCTTTTTAGGATCCTCTTGGTGAGCATGTGTCAAATATCACAAAATAGGCCTGATGATGAATTTGGAGTAAGTGCGAGGGAACTTGGAGTTGGTTAAGGATAATGATATGTTGTGTTGGCTTTTGAGGATTAGCAGTTGGGTCAAATACCACAAGATGGGTCTGTTGATGAACTTGAAGGAAGTTCGAGGGAACTCGGAGTTGGTTTCAGATAATGATATGCTATGTTGGCTTTTTAGGATTAGCAGTTGGGTCAAATACCACAAGATAGGCCTGATGATGAAGTTGGAGGAAGTGCGAGGGAACTCGAAGCTGGTTAAAATCATCATCAATATTATCGAAGCAGATGTTAAAACTAACATGAAAATGTTTATCACAATATGTAACTATTATGTAGATGACACGTGTAACAATGATAAAATGGTGTTAAAAAAGTGATATTTCTTGGACGTGAGAAAAACAATAGTTTCCTTGGGTTGCGGTGTTCTGTTCCGTTAGAATTGGAGATGTGCTATAATTACTTATTCTGTGGTGAAAGTGAGTATTTTATTTATACACTAACTTAGAAATTACTAAATGTGTATTGTACAGGTTAAAGTATATATTCATTTGTTACTTAAGTACCAACTAGTTAATCTGCCATATCTGAGGCAGCCCTGTTGCGTGATTGTGCGAGTTGCGCGTGTACAAACATACCCGTACGCACACATAGGCACAGACAAATGTCAGATTTAGTTTTTGTATGCCGTATCCACCCTGTGACATAATTGTATAATTTGGCATGTAATTCAGGATGATATTTTTCCACAGCTCCATTTCGTCACAGGTTTTTTTTCTTCGTGGCATTTTTAAATCACTCGGCAATAATTATTTTGTGAAAAGAGTTATCGGTATGGTTAAATTAATCGACATCCTTTCCAATAAGCGACAATATCAAATAGCAAAATTGGCTAAGCAGGTATACCCACTAAAGTTAAGTATGGAGGGTAGGTATTAGAAATGAGAAATAAATAATGTTGATAAATTTAAACCTTATCCCCTGATCTGTGTAGGCGTCCTGAAAGGACGTCTGTCACCAATGTAATTGAAATTTGAATTTTATTTTCAAGGTTTATTTTCCAGTAGTAGGTACTTTTTTGACAGACCACATATACATATGACCACATATATATATGTGTATATATATACATGGGTTACTTTTTCACCAGTACAAAAAATCAACATACGTAATAGTAGTCCAAGTTACAGAATACTAGCATTTTTTGTTAGTAGGTACAAAAAAACTGAAATACCAATGTTTTAACTTATCCGCAAACCTAACAGGAAATTTGGACGCATTGCGCATTATCAATATGCATAACTAGCAAAACACACGAACTGGCAACTATTTATTTAAAACGTCATCGCACGCGGCATGGCGGGTTGGAAAAGCGGCGGCGGTAATGTGCATCGAGTATCAACTTATCATTATGACTTGGCAAAAATATCTTACTAGATCCCAAATCCTCCGTCTTACTTGCACGGGCTTAGGCCCGTCAAAATAAAGAATTTTTCTGTGTGTTATAAATAAATAAATAATAAATAAATAAATATCTTGGGACATCTTACACAAATCAACCTAGTCCCAAGGTAAGCTCAATTAAGGCTTGTGATGTGGGTACTAAGCGACGATATATATAATAGATAGATACATATAGATACTTAAATACATAGACAACCATGACCAAGGAACAAATATTTGTGATAAATAAATACACAAATAATGCCCTCGCCGGGATTCGAACCCGGAACCTCCAGCTTCGTAGGCAGGGTTACTACCAACTAGGCTACGGAGGCTGACAAATTTGTCGAATGTTTTAAATTATGTCTGGGAAACGTGATAAAATTACAAAGTAGCACAGAAACTTTCTTTATTGAGGCGTATTTCAAAATTTTAAATCAACTTTATCTACACAAATATCGTTAAGTGCTCTAAAATGCGTCCAGAAACAATAGACCAGCATTACCCACCATCAGAACTTGGCACATACATAAAGTTAACATTATATACGATTTTTCCGGAGGTTATGAGTTTTAAATTTGGAACAGCTGTCAGATTCAAGTGGGGTGCCTATTCTGGTATCTATAAATATTCAGCCAGTCATCAACACAATAAGTTAATTCAGTATATTTTTTAGTAACAATCGGACGATATTTTCATATCGAGTGACACAAGAATAGGGACATCATTCGATTGTCTATGATTTTAAAAAAATACAGAAATTCAAATCGGTGCCATTCCTGCCTTTTGTTTATTGCCTTACAAGTGAAAAATTGTGAAAAGTTGTAAATACTTTGTGATAATACTGATAATTATTTGATAATGAGTGGCAGTGACTCGGATAACGATATGAGCACTCCGCCGGACATACTCAATGCAGCTATGACAGCAACTAACAACCTGTTGCCGCAAAAGTCGAGAGCCAAGTATGAGAAGGCTCTGTTTCTGAACGCATCTTAGAGCACTTATGATATGTGTGTAGATAAAGTAGTGTATGCAACTATACGTAATCAGGCATTACGTACAGTTGCATAAACTACTATTATGGAATCAAAAAAACATACCTAATTAATGGAGTCCATTTCTCATGCTTATTAATTAATTTACATGAATGTTTCCTTCGATATTTCCCATCACAAGTTTTCACTTTTAAGTTCATCAAAATGCTCTTATTATTGGACTTGGCCCTCTTCAACGTATACTCGCCGTTTCACCTCACCCCACAAAAAAAGTCACACTGGGTCAAATCTGTTGACCTGGCTGGTCATAACACTGGCATTTTCCAGGCGGGGCACACTTTGTTCAGCGTTAGAGTTTACTCTATACATAAAGCATTTTATCACGCTCACATGATGCTCCAGTACATCATGAATCAAGCGCCGAGCGCCTACTTTACGTATCGAGTAAACGCTAACTTAATCGTTACTTGCCAAATCATGACACTTGCCTTTTTCTTTGGCTTGTTAATCTCGCAACCATACTTATATTTATACAATCATATTTTTTCAGTTGAATATTGAAATACAGTTGAAGATTGGGAAGATACTTCAGCGGAAAGAACCTAATGAAAATGTAACGGAACACGTTTCAAGAAAATGGTATTGAACTTGGTGACAAGAAACATTCATATATTTTTAATTAAGCACAATGTTTATATACTATTTAATTTTCGACATTATTATGAGCTGTGTTTTGCCGAATAAATATTGTTACTGAATACAAGTGATGAAAGTGAGCATTTTCTACATGAGTGTCGGCGATCGAAACCGACAAGAGTTAAAGAGGTCTACATTTCAACACCAACATCAAACTATATTATGCGAATGCATTATGCGAGAAAATATCTGCATACAGTACCAACCAGACTGTGCAGAAAAATAGGGGAGAGTGGGGTACAGTGAATAAAGGTGCACTGTGATAATTTTGCATTAGCTTTATTTATCGCTTTAATAATCCGGTATTCTTTTTTTACGAATTTGCTCATCTGTGTGATACTAATATTGGAGTAACTAAATAACGGAAGATACTTTCAATTATACCTGAAAAGTCTTGTTCTTGGTTTTTTTACCTCAAACTAGGAACTGTTCTGTGATTTTTGATTGAAGAGGTAACTTTAGTTCACTTTTTTATAATGAAAATGATTTTAAAGCTACATGTAAATTATATACTTGTGCTGGAAAATGTGTCCTCTAAGGAATAGGTGGGACAATAAGGTATGTAGAAAATTACAAATAAAAATAACACCACTACAACATTTGTAAAAAAAAGGGATCCACTGTACCCCACTCTCCTCTACTATGAAAATTCAGTCTTGCACTCGCGCAGAAAAATATCACATTCTGTGGAGTGAAGTTCAGGTAGAGTTCTTATGAAAACTGTCACCACTCTTAGTAACCTCGTATGTCACTATTGAATCGGAACTGAGATACGTACGCACTATAGGAGTATCTTAAAGTCCGTTGGCTCAACTGCTACTTTTATTCCTATGTAAAATAAGAGTGACAGCTGGTAACCACAGTTACCAAAAGCTATTGAGTGGCTTTTATGGATCGAATATTCGCTGTGTCGAAAATCGTAGAAATAATGTATCCTAAAATCAAAATTAATGTTTCGATTGGACAATCGACGTATATTTGTGACCGAGATTGTCATCCCATAATCTCGGTCACAAATATACGTTGGCTCGACTGCTACCGGATCGAATATTCGCTGGGTCGAAAAGTGTATAAACGAGACCATAATTGTAATTGGTTACCGGCGCAAACATCACACTTGTAAACAAAATGTAAAAATTGTCTCACTTGTACTCTGTTTGATTAGGTATTTTAAAAAGGTAAAAAATCTTGCACTATCTTTTTATTGAAAAATGCATTTAAAAATCCAAACTACGTACTTAATGAATCAAAACAATGTAAATCACTGTATTCCTTTGTTATATTGCGTATATTTGGTAAAACTTATTTTCTACTTGTAGTTTCAATAAAAAGATACTGCAAGATTGTTTACCTTTTTTTAAATATCTAACCAAACAGAGTATAGAATATAGAGCAAGAATATATTATGTATATAAAAACTATAATATGTATGTGTCAACCATTCGGCAACCCATTATCTCGATTACATCGTTAATAGTAGCCCCAAACTTTGGTATTAGGTACTATTCGTCATCTATTTACTGAAGTATTCCTACATGGATATAAAACAATTTGTACATAGCACAGACGTTGATACAAGAACAGACGAGGCGATGAACTTTCGATACTCAACAGATTGAAACCTATGTTTTAGCTATGCATATATTTAGGCCACCAATATTTAAAGGACCCCGGGCCTAAAGTATGGAAAATGTGGTTTCAGTCAAATCTTCTGAAATTTTGATATGTTATAGATTTCAGTGCCCTGAACAAAAAACTCTATGGGTGCTACCACGGTTTCCGGGTCCCGTTCCATGTTCTGCTCGATTTTGTACCAGATAACAAAGTAGTACTTAGTTCTACTTCGGGTCTATTTATTTAAACAATTGACATTAGTTTGAAACTTTTTTGTGATAATGCTGGTTAGTCAAAGACATAAAACGTTTACAATGTCAACTTAAATAGCTAAATGTGTGATTTTATAATATACTTGACATTGTAAAATATGAACTCATTCAAACATTAGAAAATATGGCGCTACTTTTAAATATAGAGGACATTGCTTCGTATGTAATAATGCTGATGCTTTTCGTGCACTGCGGCGGATACCTACCAGAAAACAACGAAAAAAATTGCAATCTGCTATTTCGTTCAGAGAATCTATGAACAACATGCCGGTTGAGTTCAACAACGAGTCCCGTGTGTGTATTAATTGTGACCGATTGCTGAACTCAGCCGGCATTGTATGTAGACGTTTTATGTCTTTAACTAACCAGCATTATCACAAAAAAGGTTCAAACTAAAGTCAATTATTTAAATAAATAGACCCGAAGTAGAACTAAGTACTACTTTGTTATCTGGTACAAAATCGAGCAGAACATGGAAAGGGACCCGGAAACCGTGGTAGCACCCATAGAGTTTTTTGTTCAGGGCACTGAAATCTATAACATATCAAAATTTCAGAAGATTTGACTGAAACCACATTTTCCATACTTTAGGCCCGGGGTCCTTTAGCGAATATTAGTTCTCAGCAGAAGAGTACAGAAGAGTAGGTAGGTACTGTAGCCGTGCCATGAGCTGGAAAGTAAAGGATACGTAATTACGTAAGGTTTTACTCGATACGTGCATTCTATCGTGCTCGCGCTTACAAATAGGAGCGAGCGCGATGGCCTGCTCAACGTATTTAATAAAACCTAATGTTACCGATACTTGTAAAGTCATGGTACGGCTACTGTTTATTATATTTACTGTATCGTTGGCCAGTAAGTTAGGGTTTTCGATCTTTTGCAGGCAACGCTATATAGGCGTGTGGTCCAAACAGCTGTCAGATTCATAGGCACTGAACATGAAATATCGAAATTCTAATTGTATTTGGAGGTAACCGTTATAATGGCGGGACCGGATCCTGAATTCGATCGATTCATATTGCATTATTTAGTACTGAATTTGTACTATTTAGTACCTGTTCTAAAAAAAATTGTACCTCTTCTATTTCAAAGTTATATTCAATCAGTCTGGTCCCGCCATTATAACGTTATAATGGCGGAACCAAATCCTGAATTCGATCGATTCATATTGCAATATTTATTTAGTACTGAATTTGTACTTTTTGGTACCTGTTGTAAAAAAATAATACCTCTTCCATTTCAAAATTATACTTCAAACAGTCTGGTCCCGCCATTATAACGTTATAATGGTGGGACCAGGTCCTGAATTCTGTCCATATTATGTCGATTCATATTGCATTATTTAGTACTGAATTAGTACTATTTGGTATTGATACCTCTTGTAAAAAAATTAGTACCTCTTCCATTTTAAAATTATATTTCAAATAGTCTGCTTCAAATGATCTGGCGGAACCAGACTATTTCAAATATAATTTTGGAATGAAAGAAGTACAATTTTTTTTACAACAGGTACCAAATAGTACAAATTCAGTAAGTACTAAATGATGCAATATGAATCGACAGAATATGGACAGAATTCAGGACCTGGTTCCGCCATTATAACGTTATAATGGCGGGACCAGACTATTTGAAGTATAATTTCGAAATGTCTCGCCATTATCGTTATAATTACATTTGGAGTTTATTAATTTCATAAATGTATGACGACTAGAAAACGGTCGCCGAACTGAAGATTGGGCCCTAAAACAGGAACTCAAAATGACTGACACTAAACAAAATTACTAGAACTTTGTTCATTTCATCCTTTAGTAGATTGGCTACCAAACCAGCTTCGAAATGGAATTAAAATCCCAATAGGTAACTGGCTTTAAATCGGGACTTATCATTACCGGTTTGTAACCAGGTTTGTACCAAATCCAGATACGAGATGGGAAAGTTAGTCCAATTTCATCCTACCAGACGGGAAACTATATTTCCCATTTGGCAGCCAGCTATCAAATCCGAATACCAAACGGTAAGTACTAAAGGCATTTCATGGGAATTGACTCGGAAACGTTTATTTATTTTAGAAAACATTATTCCTTATGTAATGGTTTTAAGAATAAATAAACCACAAAATATATAGAAAATTCAATTCGCGTATTTATTTTGACAGTTTGTTGGTCCTTACGCCATATCACCGCCCCAGTGTCAGAAAAAAATATTAAAAACCCTCACTGAGGAAGCGGCAGTGTGAACAGCCAACGATCATCTACATATATATGTATAGGTATATTTGTTAATTTTACTGACATAGGATCTATATCTACTCTTTGTTTAGTGAGCGAGAAAAAAGTCGACAAATCATCCCTTACTCGCCTCCTGTGGAACCAGTAGCTGTACCATGACCTGCCCCTGCGTTATTAACGCGGACTTACATTAGGTGCTTTCTATACGGGTGGCTCGCCCCAAGACGCGATTACGGGCGGGATGGAAAGTAAGTCCGCGTTAAAAACGCAGCGGCAGCTTATGGTAAGCACACAGTGCCTGAAAGTATCCTTTCCCTCTCTAGTACGTTTTGTAGATACTAGGTTCAAGAAGTACCTACCTACCTACCTTCAACAATTTATAATAATACATTCTGTTGCAATGCTATCAGACAAACATCTACAGCTAGGAAAACAGCCACTATCAACCATTTGACCATTGCCGTCGGCTATACTAAATAGGTGGCCAAGAAACAAATACCTACATTCCCGTGAGGTTGGAATACAGAGTCCCTCTAGAAGGTTTTTAAATGTTTCAGAGCGGTCGATAATAGTACATTGTGCATCTAGGGAGGTAAGTACAGTATCACTAACGAGAGTGTTAGAAGCCCGACGCCGTAGGCGGAGGGCTTTTGATGACTCGTGTTAGTAGGTATGCCTCTTACCGATTGTGATGCATACAATGTTTTTTATAACACTTGCAGACAAAGAATATGTTATGAGACGAAATATTGGTATTCCCTAAGGATTAAGGAATTTCACTTTTCTATTACTCCCACTGCAATATGCACAAGCAATGGCGCGCTTAGAAAGCAAATGTGATGAAAAATGTTGAAACCGCGTAAAATAGTAGGTATTAGCTACTGTAACATGCCTAGGTAGTAGGTACTTCTGAAACATGAACTAAACTCTAGGGGGTCTAACTACACTGCATCCTAATACTCCTGAAACCTCTCTGACAACGGAAATACAGCACCTTGTTTATATGGTATAAAGCATCCGAAAATTGAGCGTCCAGCTGTTCGCCTGTGTCTGGAAAATCTTCGTTGCGTTTGTATTTAAGTAAGTACTCATACCTAACCTACTTTTAATTGATATCGGACAATCTAATTAGCATCTTATGGGATGGTAGGCGAAAATGTAGGTAAACTTAGACAGGATAACACTATCCTTACATATTATGTAATGTAAAATGTTAGTTGGAGACTAACATAGTAGGTATGTAGGCTAACATTTAGTAATATAAATGTTACTCCAACAAGGTCTAAAATCTAAATGTCCGATAAACCACTAGTACATCATCAGTATCGTAGTTGGTAATAAAGCAAGTCGGCAAATGTCCATCAGATCATTCAATTTGGTCCACTACTACGTGTCTAATGAATATATTTCTTCAATCTTCTAACTCCATAGAACTACCCAAAATACCTACACATTTTATTACTTATTATACTTGAGGCCCTAGCACATCTTGTACAACAATATTGGCAGCAATTTGTGACCTGCTCGCAACTTCTCATCTCTTTTGAATCAATGTAATCAAAAAGGGACGGGTAGCCGCGACAAAGTTCCTGTCATGCACGATATGTGCTAGTGCCGTTGATCAAGTATAATACTATGAATTTCTTAGGTCAATCTATACTCGTAATTATATTGCCACATTGTTCCTAGCGAATAGAGACCCGCTGCGGTAAATACTAGTGTTTTGGGACATAAGTAACTTTCTTTGATAACTTTTTTATTTACCAGTAAGTAGCTGTACCAAAAAATATAATACTCTAAAGAGTTGTACATAACGGCGACGGATAGGTATTACCCGAAGAGTACGGGAATAACTTCTTTACTACAGCTGTTGTTATATCTGTACAGTTAAAAGTAGGGATTTTAATACCAAACCAACAGTTGGTTTTGCTTCACAAATATACAATACAATATAAAGTCATTTCCTAATTGGCGCCCTCTAGTTAGAACTTAGACCATTTAGAAAAGCTGTTCTTTTAACTGGCGCCATCTAGTTTATTGATGAGTAATGATTGTACAACTGACATTGGGTACTGACGGGAGGTGTAGTAGTGTGCGTTACAGGGTAAAAATACATAATTTTCTAGTTTTTGCATTATTGCGATTTAGAAGAACAGTATTTTGTGCAGGTTGCTATCAATTTGTACATTAGATTTTTTGCTCCTTGCGCGTATCTCAAAACATGTTAACTCTGATCTTCGGTTTAGCAGAAAATGACGAAAATATGGTGTTTGTGCAATTGTAGCGCCATCTTTTAGCAGATAAGCGGCAGGGATAGGGTCGAATCCACCTTAAACAGCATAATTTTGCATAAACCTTGCGTGACTCAAGTCACCGTAACCATGGCAATAACAAACAAAAATCTCCTATTTTCCTCAGGAGACTGTATTTTTTCTGTGTGTACTTTATTTTTTCATCCTTTACACCCAAATATACTTTATATCTCAGTACAAAATCGTGAAACCCTAGACAGAACCCTGATCCAATGAGAACAAATGAATATTAATTGCCTTTCTCTCTAATTATTCCGGGTTCCTATCTCCAGATTGTGCTATAAAAAGAACAAGGTTGAGTTAAATGAGATTTTTAAATCCACGATTGCGCTACGAGTAGATGTATTTTAGATTTTGAAAATGAAAAAAAAATGTTTTTAAAATAAGATAAAGAGTCAACTTAGCCCTAAACCAAGAAACTCTTGTACTATATCATTCGTCAGTAGGATCCAAAAAAAAAATAAAACAACCTAAAAACATGCATTATTCCTTAATCACGCACTTTTAGAACACAATCTTGGTTTTATTACAAACTTAAAACCTTAAACCTTGAGTTTAAATACATTTTAACTTAAATTATAAAAATGTACTAGTATTTACGTAGAACTATATCCGCAAACGTGTTTCAAGATGTGTCAAATTTTAAAAATTTTGTCATAAATATGCCGATCCAAATGTCCCGAATTTTATTTATCACATCTAGACTTTTTTATATTTAAAGAATTGTTTTTTTTTTTGTGTGTCCACGTTACAAGCCGTGTTTACAGGGTTACTTTTTCATCAGTACAATAAATCAACATACGTAATAGTAGTCCAATTTACAGAACACTAGCATTTTTTGTTACTACCCCTTTAGAACAAAAAAACTGAAATAGGTACCAATGTTTGAACTTATCCGTAAACCTAACAAGAAATTTGGACACATTACGCATTATTAATGTGCATAACTAGCAAAACACACAAACTGGCAACTGTTTGTTTACAACGTCATCGCACACGGCATGGCGGTATCAACTTATGATTATGACTCGGCAAAAAAATCTTATTTGATCCCAAATCCTCCTTCTTAGAATCGTCAAAATAAAGAATTTTTCTGTGTGTGAAGTTTGTCGAATGTTTTAAATTATGTCTGGGAAACGTGGCAAAATTACAAAGTAGGACAGAAACTTTCTTCATTGAGGCGTATTTAAAATTTGGAAATCAACTTTATGTACAATGATTGGAATAAAAAAAACATACCTAGATTAATGGAGTCCATTTCTCATACTTAATTAATTCACATGAATGTTTCCTTCGATGTTTCCCAACACAAGTCTGTAGTTCTCACTTTTTGGTTCATCAAATGCACTTATTATTAGATTTTTTAAGTCTTCGTAATTTTGGGGCTCTTCATACCCGCCGTTTCACCTCACCCCACAAAAAAAGTCACACGAGGTCAAATCTGTTGACCTGGCTGGCCATGGCTATAACACTGGCATTTTCCAGGCGGGGCACACTTTCTTCAGTGCAGCTATAGCCGCTGAGCTGCCACTGTATTTTCCCCACAGAGAAAATAACTACGAACCATTTCGTACGAGCAATTTCCGAATGAAGGTAGTACGATGCGGCGCGCGTGCACACACCTACGTGTCTACCGTGGGACTGACCGTGACCTAGTCACCGATATTAGATAACTGCTATGTTGCCAACTCGTGCGCCGGCCGGCAGGTCGCTCACCCCTTTCCGCCGCTCTTTAGTGAGTCCATTATTTTACATTTGCATGAAGGATAAATTAATAACAAATGAAAAAAAATGACAATTTTATTTGATAAATGTAATCTATTATCGATACCAATTACGTGGGAAAAATTATTGTACTTACCGGTGAAAAAATAACCCTGTATAGATACAAAATAAGTTTTCGCGAGTTGTAAAAGAAAAATGGAAAGTGCCGAAGGTGGTTTCTATGGTAGTAAATACGCGCATGCTCAGTATCCGCTGTAACTTTAGAACAATTAAGTGAAAACTCGTTTTTTAATTGTTTGCATTCTACATCAATAATGCAAACAATTAAAATACGAGTTTTCACTAGAAAGTCAACTAGACAAAAAAATATGTCATTTTTTTTAAAGGAGTATTTCATTCTTATGATTTTTTGATTCGGATGATCTCAAGCCGTGTGGTGACGGCAGTAAGAAATAATACATTTGTCACCACCCCAACTCCTCCTGCGGGTGTCGTAAGAGTCGACTAAGGGATTGAAGTGTCACTGGCCATTCTACAAGATTGATGATGGGCAGCAGGGTCATCATAGTCGACACATTACTGCGATGGCCAACCCGCTTGCCCAGCGGCAGCGTGGCGATTATGGGCATTTACCTCCTAATGCGTATACGCATAGTTAATAGGAGAGGCCTACGTCCAGCAGTGGACTAACATAGGCTGATGATGATGATGACCATGATCTCTAATTTGCGATAGAATTTAGGTTTTGCTTGTCAGTTTTTGAGAGTTGTTCTATGGAACTGACACATCGCGATTCAAATTGGGTCATAAACTGAATCGCAGAAAATAGCCGATAGCTCATCGCTTACTCGCCTTTGCTGGGACTATTAAAGACAAATTTTCAAAGGGCCACAATGTTCACCATAATTCTTGGTTAGGTACTACGGCGGCTGACTTCAACACGCCACTACCAAGTTTTATTTATTCAAATCACGGTAATACACGCTAGCAGCAGTTTTCGCAGTTTGTTGTTGAAAAAACAAGCTGTAGCGTTCTTTGACAGAAAATCAATATTATAACATTATATGCACATTTCCATTGTTACAAAAGCCGCACCATTCATATATTTATATATATAATGCTTAAATATCACACAGATAAATAACAGAGAGCATGATTTTGTACCGTTTGGCATAAAAACTTTAGATTCATGGGGCCTCAGCATACCCAAATTGTTTGCTGAAGTCAAAATCAAAGTCAAAGTCAAACTATTCTTTATTCAAGTAAGCTTAATTAATAAGCATTTTCGAATCGTCTGACATTATCAAGAGAGAGAAAAAAATCTACTACTGGTTCAAACCCTACACCGTTCCTGAGAAGAACCAGTAAGAAACTCAGGTGGACTTATTTTTTCAAAACAGTATAACAATACATCTTATTAAAATAACATGCATTAAAGAATTTATTAAATGAAAAAAAGATTATTTTAGACATTTTTATAATGAGATCGCGAAACGTCTGGTTGACGTAACTAAAGACCGCAGAGCTGGCGACTTCCTATATGCTCTCTTTTATCTGTGTGATCTTTATCCTCCTGGATCCTGGAGGTGTCAAATCAAGCAAAACTGATATTTTTTTCAATAAATCAAATAAGCAAGCAACCCATATTGTAGGAAAAATAATAAAAAAAATCCAGCGGTTTTCCATCAGATTTTCCCTTATGGTCTCATGCGAGTACAAAGGAACTATGTCCTCACTCGAGGGTACTTATATGAAAGGAAACAAAACGGTACAAAAATCGTTTAATTAACTACGTATAAAAATACAAAAACCACATATTTGTACTTATTAGAGAACAATGAAATTAATTTAGTCTCAAACAGATCGAAATCTTTTCCTCTACATATGATTAATATGATTATAAACTTACAAAATATAGTTATTTTTGTAATAGGCAGCACAGACTTACAAATAAAAGCCAGTAACAAAATTAACTTTTCTAAACTGTCTACGAGTACACATATAGGTTAACAATGGTATGCAAGTTGCATGTTAGACAAATTA